>WHSE01000461.1:0-14992 GCA_012295165.1 Asparagus setaceus | reverse complement strand
ATATCTTTCTCTGTACTGAATAGTTGGCGTGTTAATTATCGCTTTCGACACTACCCTTATGTGCGATATTGTCTTATTGCAATAGGAAGCGATAGCTAAAGTAGCGGATGCTCATAACAACATTCTCGACATTGATGACTCTAAGGGTACAATGACTTTCTTCCATCGCTGGTAGTCAATTATAAGGCTCACATAGTGAGGGATCAAGGATCCATCCCTTGACCTCCTTACACCTGTCCAAGCACCGTCATGTGGCAACATGCTCTGATATTTCTTCTCTCCACGAGTGCATACATCATTAAATGAACCTTTACAAACCTAAGTTTCATCACTCGTGATGAACTTGTTCGACCATATCACCTCATGAAATGCACGGGATCTCGTGACAAGCCCACACCTCATGCACCAAGTCGGACCACTAGTCCGGGCGATAGTAAATAGGTAAAGTGGACATGGGGTTTCCACTTGATCGGCTTCAACATATAAGTATCGACAACCTCATCCTCACTCGGTCAAGGTGACCAATAGAGTGCTCGCATTATTGTCCTACCTAGTAACATGATAGTGTAGTCATTGCTCCAAGCTAAATAAAATCCGACACTCAATCTCAGCTTACAATTGCCCGCGGCTCCAAGGGGATCTCTTGTGTGATAAGAGCTCTTACCTCTGATGTAACTTTCTAATGGTGTACCCGGTGCCTTTGTGTACCTGTACACATCATATATAAATATGCTCCATCCGAAATAATCAAGTGATAGTAAGACATTAGCAATTCTAGATATGCATATAAAGAAAAAAACAAACATAATATCTTATAAAGCCCGTCATCCATAATATCCCAGTTAATGCGAGGTCTAAAATAACTCACCTTATCCCTGTTAGAGATTCCGTTGAGAGCCAGACGGCAGAGTCATCCGTAACTCCTACGCCTTTGCCATCCCCGAGAAGTATGTAGGCTGAAAAATACTTTACAAAATCCCCGAGGCCAACTCGCGGACGGGAGTCGGCGTGATAACCCATCGAATGATACGACGTCAATCGCTAAGACGCGAACTCGACGGCTAACCCAATACAAGCACGGCTTAAAACCGGACTTGAACGACGCATCGGATTTCGTAGAACCGCTGAACCGAACGTAACCAAGAATTAGTCCCGAATCAAGTATAGACTAACCCAAGCCCGAGAGACGAAAACGAAGACGATTTAAAAACGACGAACTCAGCGAGTGGGCGACCCCTACCAACTTCGTCGAGGTACCCTACTAAGTGGGTCGAGGTGGCTCTACCATTTTGGCCAGCCACCGCCGAGGAACCCCGCCAGAAGTCGGTGGTTCAGCCACTTTGGCCGAGCCACCTCTACCAATCTTGGTTTTGGCTCTACCACCTACGAAAGCTAATTAAACACCCCCGAAGTTGTAAATAGGGGTGTCATCTTCAGAGGAGCCGGATTTTGCTGATCTCGAGGATTTTGGGGATTTGGAAGAGCTCTGACTTCAAGAATTCCTTGCGAGATCTACGAGTAATCGGGCGCGACTACCCCGAAAGCAAATGCCAGTACAAGTCCAAATAACGCCGGATCTACAAGCAAAGGTAACCGAATTCGGTCGAATCCACAGATAATTCTAGGTTAAGCTTCGCCTTAACCTCGTGGATAGCCAGGATTTCTCCTAGTAGATCTCACCCGCCCTACGATCCTCTCCTTCAGAGGTGATCTCAGCGATCCTCCTTCGGAGTGTGATCCCTCAGCGCTTCGCTTCCGGAAACGCAGCCCTTTACATCTGAGTTCCCAACCCGGTCTCTACTTGATTGAATTGCGCGGTGGTCCACGGACAAAGTCCCCAAGACAGCAACGACGCTTTGTGACCTCGACATAACAGATCCTCGTGTTTGTTCACAAGGATAAAAGTTGTAATCTTTTGATTTTCATTGTAACGCCTTTAAGATAAAAGGCATTTCTTTGAATTTTGTTGTAGGCCAAAGAAGCCGTAGCAAATTCAAATCAATGACAATCATCCCAACTTTTACCGAACAAGCCGGGCGACCATTGGCAGAGCCACCGCCTCGACGGAGGTCGCCGTACACGCTGTCCGCTGATCCTTATCCCTGGAGGAAGAGGTCGAAGTTCGAAGCCCACCAGAGAAGTTCGAGGAGTATTTGTCCTCACCTCTTCCGTGATCCGCTCCCCCGCCGCTTCCAAGAAGGTTCCTCCGCGAAGGAGAACCCGCCATGGGCCTCGAGGTAGAGCCCCAGACGGCGAAGTCCAACCCCGGCCGCCACGTAGCGAAATCCCCTCTGGCCCAAGACCCAACTACAACGGCGCCGAGATGAACGCCGATGACGCCCAAGACTCTCCAAGCGAAGCTTCAAAGGCGACGACAGAGCATGGCGCCGCAAACTCGCTAAGGCCATGCAATCCACGGATGGGGTCGCTATGAAGCGGATCTAAGATCCGTGCTTCACGCAGAGGCTCCAGCTTCAAGGAATCGACGGCCGATCCAAGTCAGCCAATCAACGAAAGTGGGTCCGTCAAACGGAACCGCTTCCACGCCTGAGCGTGATCCGAAGCCGCCGTGGCACTCCTGTACAAGCACGAAGCGCAGGTGCGCAAGCTCGCGGAATTAAAAAGGAAGGGGCGAAGAAGCCACCAACGCATCGCCGTGTTGGAGGCCCAAGTCTAATGGTGCCCCAACCTCGCTTGCCCACACTCCCATCTCGCTAGTTTCCAGGATACAAAAGGCATAAATCCAACGCCAAGGTCCAAGACCGACGACGCCTCAAAGACAAAGCGCTCAGATCCAACCAGCTGGTGAAGCCAACTCCGTCACCACCACCAAACCGACTATCAAGGATCGCCTTGGTCCTCTGGAGAGAATCACGGTCACCTCATGTGAGGTCGCATCTGCTCCAACAAGGACAAGAAGATTCTCGCAGCCTCCTATCGGATTGAAAATTGAAGTCCGAGTTCACAGACTTCCACCACATCGCGGAAGTCTAGGCTAGTCACTTTCTGGTTGCGATAGATTGACCCGCCCCTGAAGGAGACGCTTATCCGGCGATGAGGACGTTATACCCGAGAGAGCACGACACACGGCAGTTGCTCCTGCACACACACCGATGAGCCGACTACCGCAGTAAGGGGTACGAAAATCTCAAGAGATTCCCCAAATTGACGCAGCCATGCTTGTGCTCCAAGCTCATCAAAACGATGCTCTGAGTGCAATTGCCATCAAGAAGCCCAAAGGGTGTCGGGCCCAGAGACTCACCGGAGATGCCGAGACCTAGGTCAAGGCGATTCTCAAAAGGATGACCTCCGAGGGTGAGTTGCCGAGGTCACTAATAATATGACCAAAGAAGAACCATCGCCACGGCTATTCTCAACAAGACGCAACGGCCAATTCGCTATGTCCGACTATCCGACGGCCCGATACGATAAGTCAAGGATACCATGGAGGATGATGCGCCGATATTGGCTCAAGAATCGATCCATCATATCGTGATCTAGCTTAAGGAGCCCCCAAGAAACGCTTTATGATCGCATGCATCAAGTGGCCAAAATGCTAGACGGCGCTGAATAAACAACGGAAAACTTCGTTAGAAATGGAGTTGGCCATGCACGATGAGAGAAATGCACGACCAACATCCAAGCCCGACAAAACATCAAGGTGAATCGAAATGCGGCCAACGCCGATGAAGATGACAATACGGATCGTGAGGAAGCACTAAGATGATAACCCTCCGAACCACGACATTGCTATTGCTCATGAAAGGAAGATCAAAGATTGGAGAGCAAAATCAATTCATTGATTTCGCCAAGAAGTAAAGAAGACAGTATTCCTTGCCCATACCCAAGGGAGTGGGAATCAATCCTGCACTGGCCGGTTTAACTTAATAAACTTCACACCATTTGACTCGAAGGGTTCCCCGACGCAAAGATTTGATTTATTTCAAGTCACACCTCTGAGTTATTTCAACGAACCCCGATGGTTCTCATTCGCTGGCACCCTTCTCGGGTCGCTTCGAATGGTACCGCCTCAAGCCTGGGAGCATTCAAACCGACGACATGGAGTCTAGCTTCCTTACCAATTTCTTTGATGACGATACCAGGTATCGATCGGACGCTGCTCGACGAAGCGTAAAGACTGAGAAACCGTGGACATCTTTGTTAAACGATTCTAACAAGGCAATGAACCTGCCGATCCAATAACAGGGAGTTCATCCTCCAAACCTAACAGCAACTTATCGATAGATGTGCTTGAAGCAATGGGTACAGCACCATCGCATAACGCTTGAAGGTTCGTGGAGAGCAAGCCGAAGATTCCTTTAAAAGGCGAAGGAAGAGGCCACCCGACGGAAGTCTGGTTGCAACTTTGTCCCACGCCAAAGGGAAAGAGCAAGCTAAGACGGGCGCTAGGCGTCCAAACGCCTAACTCCAACCCCAACAAGAAGAAGAAGCAAAGAAGAAGAAGAATCTACCGCAAATAGCACAATCAACGTGGCAACCTCGGGCTACGTAAAAGAAGGCCTCGAGCCGAGATTCAAGTCCTATTCTTTAGTGGACGACGAGATTCCGGCCCTTCAAATATCTTGTCGAAAATAACAAGATCAAGCTCCTCCTCGATTCGTAATCAAGAGGAAGCAATGAGGACCTAACGACCCAAAATATCGCGAATATCAATGGTATCTATCACCCTACTAAACTCGCTTCACCAAGGACAAAATCCGTGCTTTAATTGATGTAAGGGTCATTACTATGAAGCCATCCAAAGAAAAGAAGGTCGGAGCTAATGCGATATCCATAAGTTTCGGTCGGTGCCGCTGACATGGTTTGAACCTCGAACTGCTGGTCAAAGTTGCAAAGGAAGACGCGAATGACTAACCCACACAAGCAACGCCGTAAAGGACTTGTATCGTATACACCGAATGGCGGTTGTGGGTCCACCCGCACTCACCGAAGATGAGCAATGGGTAGCCTCTTCTTCAAGAAAAGCCGGCGAAGGAAAGGCATGCCATGCTACTCGCATTCGAGGGAGACGATGAACGGGTAACATTCCGTCCGGCGGGGAACTCCGGCCCACGCCACCGTGAGTGACGAAAGTACAAGTACAAGTACCCGAAGTCCCCGACCCTAATGCCAAGACGCCTGCAGTGGGGTACCAACAAATCCCCTCACCGCCAGCAGAAAGCGCAATGCCAGTGGTCGCTAAAAGAAGCTACAAAGAAAGCACCGCGAAGAAATTCAAATTTCAAAGGCCTCGATCTCCGCCCGATTGAAGAGATAAACCGGAACTTCAAACTCTCCGTATCGCTTTGATGTAATGGCACAACTGGCCAATATCCCCGCTAGGATTACTCTCTATGAGTTGTCATGCTATCAAAAGAGACAGAGAAGCTCTTCAAGAAGCCCTCGCCGATTCGTGTCTTCCCGACCCGTGATTAGGCCGAGTCCGTAAGAGTCGGCCCAACAATGCAACCTTGCGACTAAACACTTCCCCGCATCACTTTTACAAAGGAGGATATGCATCTAGGAATTCCAAGCACGATAGGCCGCTATACTTCACCGTATATCGTTCTAGCGGTTAACCGATCCAAGTCGATCCGGTTCCGCAGGAGCATCATGCCCTCAGCCATGTATCACCTTGAATCCCTCGCCAGTTAGCATCAACGGCACACGATTCACGGATTTAACACCGTCCCTACCACTGTAAAATCCGATTAGTGCCAAATGGGGACTTAAAGTCCGGCACCGCTATGTGATTGACGCTAGACTTCCTATAACTTATTGTTGGGTCGACCTGGATCCACAATAACGTTATAGTCCCGCCTACTCTTCATTAGTGTCTCAAATATGTAGACACCTAATAATGAGATCGGGTGACGGCGACAAACAACCGCTTAAGGGATGGAGAATTATTTCACCGATTCTCTCCTCTACGGTAATGAGTCCTAAATCAATCATCGGCCAAGGCACGACAAATGTGGAGAAGCCGACACCGGCCCGCTTGATTATAGTGGTGGTTTTGTTTTAAACGACATTGTACCCCTTGTAATCAATCTTGACGATGAAGAATCGCCGATGAACATTGTAATTGGCAAATTGCCGATGAATCAATAAATGACGATTTAGAGTATTCTCTGCCTTTGAATGATGTGATGACAAAGTTTATACAATCCATCCGAGTTGCACCTCGCCAACTCTGGCCATTGCTTTACACAAAGCGCCTGAGACTCCTTTGGGACAAGACTCGCCATCCCACGAAGATCAAGTAGTGAGAAAGACTTGGTTTACTAAAGGAGATGCAGCTCCAACATCAATCATTTCTTTGAAGAAGATGAAGATGGCAACGGACCTATCCTCCACACATCCAGATATAGTCCAGAAACACTGGGTATCATGAAGAGATGGGGGTATGACTTGACACGAGGAGAAGGTCTATGTTTCGGGCGAGGCCCTGTCCCTCCTAAAGCTGCATATGTCCCAAAAGGAAGCTTGATAACTACTATGCATTCAGACGGGATTAGGATACTAATCCTCCTCGAAGATGAATGCTCATGGTCGATTGATAATAATCCACCCGATGAGGGAGACTCGACATTCGCCTCGATTCTTCGATTCGGCACACCACTCTGAGAAGCTTTCAAGGCTTTGATGTCTAATATGGCCACGATCGATCCCGCTACTATTAAGGGTGATGAAGATATGCCAACATGGGAAGACCCATGGATCCATCAACTCGCAGAGCAGCTTGGGGATAGATTCAACAAAGAGAACCCCTACTAAGGATGAGGTAGTCCAGTTAATATGGGTGATGAGGAACATCCTAAGCTCATAAACATCGCTCTTTCCGAAGAAAGGGAAGAGTTGATCGCCCTAATCGTGGAGTACATCGATGTATTCGCTTGAGCTACGAGGATATGCCAGACTCGACTCCCACGTGGCGACAATCACCAACATCAACGTGGATGTCAAACTCAAGCAATCGCGAAGACTTTCGGCCCACAAATCTTATAGGCCATCGTGAGACTAAGTAAAGAAACTCATAGAATCGATTCATCGAGGAAATTCAACACCCGGATTGGGTGGCTAATATAGTCCCCGCCATGAAGAAGAATGGTTCGATTAGGATCTGTGGTCGACTACAGACTCCAAACGCCGCTGCCCAAAGGATGATTTCCGCCAATCACCACGCCATAGTTGACAATACATGTGGATTCGAGAGGATGTCCTTTATGGATGGCTTTTTCGGTACAACCAAATCAAGATGCACCCCGATGACGCCAAACACACAGCTCGTAACCCATCGTATATTTTGCTACACGGTCATGCCGTCGGCTTAAAGAACGCAGAACATACCAAATGAAGCAATGACTAAGATTTTCCAAGATCATCTCCAAAACGGTCAATGCTACGCCGATGACTTAGTCGTGAAAAGCCGCGGACAAGAGAGATCACATCAAAGATCTTAGAACGGTATTCGAGCTCATGCGACTCATCGCCTAAAGATGAACCCCGCCAAATCCTTCCTCGATGTCCAAAGGGCAAGTTCTGGCTTCATTGCCACCGACAAAGGAATCCACGCCGATCCCGACAAAGTGAAGGTAATTCAAGAGTTGCAACCGGTCGAAACTGGAGAGAACTCGGGTTATAAGGACGATTACATACATCCGACGGCTCATATCGAACCTATCCGGGAAGTGCCAACCGCTCAAAATTGAATAAGAAGGGCTGTCATTTATTCGGGATGACGCCGCCAGAAGGCATTTGAAGAGATCAAATCAGATTCGCTAAACCTCCCGCTCTGTTGCACAGCGGTCGGAAAACCGCTTTTGATCTACGCCAAGGCAACGGATCACTCTGTTGCCGCCATTTGGCGCGAAGACGACGACGCAGCGGTCACGCAACGTTGTATTACCCGAAGTAACCTTAGTCCTACCAGTCTCGACACCAATGGTCGAAGCAAGGTTTCGCATTAGTGTTCGCGATCTAAAATGCGACACTATTTAGTCCGACAAATGATTTATGTTGCTTCTAACGAAATCCAAATTTAATATTTATGACCCAAACAAATTTCAATGAGTTGGCGCTTTTAAATGGGCGCTGTTTTGTCCCAATATGACTTGCACTTCAAACAACGTAAGTCGGTCAAAGGACGTTTATTTATGATCTCTTCGTCGTACCTCGATGGACGTTGAGCTTATATGATGATCTTCCTGATGAAGTTCAAGAAGTCAACACTACATCGCACCAACAAATATGGCGACCGCATTTTGACGGAGCTTCTCGAGCACATGTAGCAAGTGCCTCTGATGTTCTAAGATTTCTCACGGAGTCCGCCGCCTTAGTTTCTGTGGAATCATGTCATGCCCTCGGCAGCTATTCGCCACCGAACCTTGTTCCAATAATGTAGCCAATACAAACGACTACTTATTGACTTAGTTTCGCTTGGAGCCGGGGTCAATATCTCAAGCATACCGCGATTCGCACTTGAGAAGTTAAGGTCTCGTGGTGACTACGAAGTCGAATTGATCTAACCCTATCATCGATAGCCGTTGAAATAGCAGACATCATTCAAGAATTTTCATCGAAGATATCCCGCTTCCAAAACGCTTTTATGCGGATGCACCGGGCGGCGTTAGTCAGGTCGCTAGCACAACCTTCCGACCGAAGCAACTAGTTACGGTCAGACTCACCAACTTTTGTACCATTTTACTTAAGAGGCACAAGAAGATAAGGGGTAGTTACCAAAGAAGTGTATACAACCCAAACCAAGTTGGAGCCCCGAGATTGGCTTTATCATCGACACGCCTACATGGTATTCTACCGTAAGACGAAGAGAGAGTCAATCCCCAAGAGCTCCCTGCATTCTTTTATGACACTAAACCCGTGATGTTATATCACGGGTATGATGGTCTTTATCTCGATGCTCTCAAACAAAGAGCGTAAGAGGTCCTTCGAAGCACACGGAAGGTGAATGTGGTGCACACCACCGTCCCAAGCTCTACGATCGAATCAGAGAATGGGCTACTTTTGGCCCACGATGATTAATAATGACGCGCAAAGCACGCCAAAATGCCACGCTGCGTCAAATTCACGCCAATTATAGCGCACCCTCCGAAAGTGCATCCTTCGCCACATCCCCGCCATTCGAGACATGGGGAATGGACGCCAGAGGTCCCATTTTTCCTCCGGCTTGGCCAAAGGCATCGGGTTTATCTCTAGCAATCACCCACTACTTCTCAAGTGGTCAAGCAATTCCGCTAAAAGAAGTAAAGGCGAAAATCCGCCCAATTTATCAAACACCATGTCATCTACCGACACGTGTTCCAAGACGGATCGTGCATGACAACGTCCCCATTCATCGCAATTCTTCATCGTTTTATGAAATTCAAGATACAAGATGTCTCGGCCAACAATTTATAATCCAAAGAAGAAATGGATTAGCCGGTATGCTCAACAAAACGTATCATCAAAATTTTGTCAAGCTTGTGAAGAATAACAAGCCAGACCGATGATAAACTCTGAGAGCACTCCCGGCGACGCATCGATCGTGCGACGCCAACCGGAGAGACCCCGCACTCTCGGTTTACGTGAAGGCTCCCATTGGAAATTCAGATCCTCACTTCGCGACGCCTTTCAACAGATGACGATCAAGAACAACATCAAAAACGCCTCAAGAGCTTGAGATGTTAGATGAGAAGCTCGAGGCTCAACAATGCATTGAGTTCTATCAAGCTAGATGTCGAGGGCTTTCAACAAGAAAGTTCGACAGAGAACCTTTAGAGAAGGAGATTTGGTCCGCACGCCATCAACCGATAATCCTCACTTCCAAGAAGAAAGGTAAATTCAACCTAAATGGGAGGGTCCGCTTGTAATAGAAACGGTTTATCCAATGGTGTGACGCTTCATTACCTAAAATGGCTGCACCCAATTAATGCCGATAAATGGGAAGTTCCCGAAGAAATACTACCCTTAGTATCTTTCTGATAACCCGCTTCGACGGAAGTTCTCGGGATGTTTCACCCACTTTCCTTGAGGATAACCCTAGATTTATCCTCCATCATAATTTCCCCACCGACAAATTCTTGACGGTGGCCTACAAATTTTCTCGGGTACATTACCAAAATCTCCTCTTGATTCCGCTCTATGAACAAGAGGCCCAACTAAATCCCTTTATCACGGAGATAGAATATAAAATTCTTCCTTCCAAGCGTAAGACCTTTCGGATAAACTGAGGGGTTCTTTCCATCTCCATCTTGTAGTAGCGAATCGTATAATGCCGGGATTTTCGCACTGTGTTGTCCGGAATCGGTCACCCGAAGTCTTTTCGCTTCTGGAGTGAGATCCCACTCTTAGTTCCATCTTCATCTTAGGTAGCCACTGACCGGGTATAAGGCTGATTTTCGCACCAGGTTGTCCGATCAAGGTCACCCGAAGTCTTTTCGCCTCTGAGTGGAGATCCCACTCTTAGTTCCATCTTCATCTAGGTAGCCAACCGGAAGGTACGGGATTTTCGTATCGTGTTGTCCGCCAAGGTCGCCTCGAAGTCTCTTTCGGTTCTCTGAGTGGAGATCCCACTCTTAGTTCCATCTTCATCTAGGTAGCCCAATCAAGGTATGCGCGGGATTTTCGACAGGTTGTCCGCCAAGGTCGCCTCGAAGTTCTTTCGGTTCTCTCGAGTGGAGATCCCACTCTTAGTTCCATCTTCATTTTAGGTAGCGCCGATCAGGTATACGATTTTCGCACCAGTTGTCCGCTCAAGGTCGCCTCGAAGTCTTTTTCGCTCTCTGAGTGAGATCCCACTCTTAGTTCCATCTTATCTTAGGTAGCGACCGGAGGTAAGGCGCCGAGATTTTCGCATCTGTGTTGTCCGATCAAGGTCACCGAGTCTTTTCGATTCCTACGGCAAGGAATCGGGCTGTTAGCCTCATCCCTGAAATAGAATATACCTTCTTTTCCCACCTCAATCAATCGCCTGCTTCACCATTCTCCTGGCAAAAGAGGACACCAAGGTCATCTTGGGGCATTTTATCCTCAAGCCTAAGAAGGATAAAGCCAACGCCTAACACACGCTGCCGGCTTAGTCTTTCTCCGAAGAAGACACCGTGAGTTCGACGGGTATTTCATCCCGGCCTAAGAAGGATAAAGTCAACGCTTCACACGCTAAGTTTGCTTAGTCTTTCTCCGATTGAAGAAGACACCTGAGTTCGATTTGGGTATTTCATCCCCAAGCCTAAGAAGGGATGAGTCTACTGTAACACGCTGTCGTTAGTCTTCCCGGGTAAAAAGACGGCTTCACGATTCAACATCGTGAGCATTAAGTCTCGAGAGAGTTTCATTCTTTAGCACAACGCTGTGTGTAGAATGGATTTAGATAATCTACATGCTAGCCCAACTCAAACGGTAGTGGTAAAGGCTCATCAAACCCGCTTGAAGGTCGGTTGGCTAATAACCCTAAAGTCAATGCCTCACACGCTGTCGGCTTAGTCTTTCTCCGATTGAAGAAGACACCGTAAGTTCGACTCGGGGCATTTTATCCGAAGCCCGAGAGGGATAAAGCCAACGCCTAACACATCGCTGTCGTTAGTCTTTTCTCCCATTGAAGAAGACACCAGAAGTTCGACCGGGTATTTCATCCCGCCTAAGAAGGATAAAGTCAACGCCACACGCTAAGGCTTGGTTTAGTCTTTTCTCCCATTGAAGACACCCGAAGTTCGATCGGGTATTTCATCCCGGCCTAAGAAGGATGAGCTCAACGCGGTAACACGCTGTCGTTAGTCTTCCCCGAAAAAAAAAAGACGGCCTACGATTCAACATCGTGAGCATTAAGTCCGAGAGTTTCATTCTTTAGCACAACGCTGTGTGTAGAATGGATTTAGATAATCTACATGCTAGCCCAACTCAAACGTAGTCAGTAAAGGCTCATCAAACCCGCTGAAGGCCGGGTTCAGCCAATAACCCTAAAGTCAATGCCTCACACGCCATGTTTCCGCTTAGTCTTTCTCCGATTGAAGAAGACACCGCAGTTCGACTCGGGCATTTTATCCTCAAGCCTCGAGAAAGGATAAAGCCAACGCCTAACACGCCGCTGTCGGCTTAGTCTTTCTCCGACCAAGAAGACACCGTGAGTTCGACTCGGGTATTTCGCCCGCCTAAGAAGGGATGAGTCTACGCGTAATACGCTGCTGCCGGGTGGTCTCTTGCCCGTAAAAGAGTATGAAGCCTACGTGATCGACATCATCGAGCAATAAGACTAAGAGAGTTTCATTCTTTAGCACAACGCTATGTGTAGAACGGACATAATCTACACGCCAGCCCAACTCAAACGAAGTTGGTAAAGGCTAATCAAACCCGCTGATGGTCGAGGGTTTGCCAAAATCCTAAAAGTATTATGGTTAATTATTTCGGCGAAGTAAAAGAATCATAATAAACAATGAAAGGAATGGATCTTATTCATTTGAAGCAAATGTAGACGTAACTACAACCGCTTAAACATCAAGTCTATGACAAAGGATTTGTCGCTCAAGCCGGTGACACTTCACCATTGTAAGCCCGGTGGAGTTCTTTTTCCCGCAACTCCTCCGCTTCCGGCGACTCCTCATCTGTTCGTCTTCGTGGTTGCTCGAGCTTGCCGCTTCGGATGCATCGAAGTTCCCAGACGCAACGGTGAGGGCTTTTCCTTGTTGGTTTTGAAGGCCTAAATCGCCATCCTATCTTCTCAAGATGGAGCTCTCTCGAAAGCAAGATATCCTCTCCGCACTCGCCACGGAGATATCGGCCCGATGCTTAAGGAAGAATATATGTTCAAAGAACAACCGCCCGAAGCTGATCGGGCGCTGGTTCTCCAGATCCGACTCGAGCCGAAAACACGGTTATCGCCATGCCTCTAAACGCAAGGCCACCGAGCAATTATGTATGAGAAAGCCCCAGCCGCCCGCAGCTCTTGCAGTACTCGGAGCTGTCCTTCCGATGGGCGAGGTCGTTCAATAATGAGCTGCCAGCCACCAGTAACCCATATCCCAGATCAAAGCTATCCGGATCAAGCAGCGGCCCTGAATCGATGAAGAGAAAGCCCGCCATGAAGGGCCTTTTTCGATCACAAGGTTCACCAAAGAAAAGAATGAGCGATTTCCAAACAGATAATAAGATGGGATGGATCTTCATCCAAAGATCAACGCCTGCATCATGGAGTCGAGATGTAGGCTCACGTAAGAAAAGAGGACTTTAGGATTTTTAGTAAAAAATGGGCTTAAAGCTTATTTGGCTAAAAGACCCTTACCCGCTCCTTCCTGTAGCTTCTCAGAGGCTAGCTGAAGTCTACCGAGGCGATCTATCGCTGGATGTCACAACCGCACAACCTCGTGGTGCTCATCTATCTCAACGCACGCGGCAAACCGATTCCAGAGAGCTGGGAAAGAGGAGTACCCCACCACATACAAAGGGAATAACTTTCTCACCTCTTTAATTATATGTATTGGCCAAACTACCGGGTCCTATAATTAATCAAGAGAAAGTTCATACCTTCTTCAGTGGATAGTAGCTTCTGCAAATCCTCACCAAGGGTATCTCCATCTTGTGACCAAGCTGCCAGAGCAAGTCATCCATGGAAGTGTTGCCATATAAGCTGATCCCAACCAAATCTTCCATGGAGAATTCTCAAAAGAAGGCATTAGGAAGGCTAATGCAATTAAGGCAAACAATAGGTAAAGCTACATACCTCTATAGTGGAGTTAGCTTGCCTAGTCTCGCTTGTGCATTTGTCTCCGCAATCTCTTAAAAGAGCAAAAAGTAAAGAGGCAATTAGCAGATAAAACTCGAAGTCATTCCATCTCGTGATTCACCCGTAAGAGGAATTATCGATGTTAGATGTATGGTCCGCTGGACAGTCCTACATCGCCTCCTCCGCCATAGCTCCATACATTTGTTGAGTAAACTTGGTCAGATGAGCGTAACCGACTCAGCATTGTGGGGAGGAAAATCAAAGCCGTGATCATAATCCCTAAAACCCTCGCATGCAAATAAAATGTCAAAAGCCGAAAATTTCAAAGTTACATCGCTGGCTAATTTCACCTCGACTCGATCATTACTAGTCAAGTCTATATCAAGGGACCGGTGATTCACGCCTCTTATATTAACCTCTTTCGCTTAACCCTTGAGAGGGTCGAAATTCTTCCTCTTCACAGATTTTCCCGTTCAATTGGATGAGAAATCTAATGGAAAGGATGAGAAAACGAAGGTAAAAGGAGAAGGTACCGAGGTCCTTCATGAGTCGCAGCTCCGCTTGTCCTCCTAAAGTAGCAAATACGAGTTGTGGAATTCCTCCCACCACCTACGATAAGATTACGGGCGCTTCCGAGCTTGGGATGATTCCAGCCGCTGAGTAACGCAACGATGCTTCGCTACCGATCCGAGATGGCTCTCAATCGGATCGCCTGGCTACTAATAGCCAACTACAATGAAGGAATGTCGATCCAAACGACGGCCTCGAAGCTCTGAGATCAACTAGCACCGGCACACCCCATGACGCCCACAACCATGCTCAAGGCCATCCACAAGTCCACCTCGAAACTGAGTCGCGGTTCGGGTTCCCAACATAAAGTTGGTCGAATCAACCGGCGAAAGCAAAACGACAGGGAAAATAAGGTCAATGAAGCATTCCTCCTTTACTCTAGTGAGATACCCCCGCCTAATATTCACTAGCCGCTTGAAATGTTTCAACGCCAAGTGAAGTTCCGCCGTGTTCTCGTGACTCCTCGCCAACCAAGGACTCACCATATTGACCGTGAGAATCGAGGAAAACATCCGAAAAGATCACCCTTTAGAATCTCAGACTGCTTCGATCTCCGAAAACCACGCCTTCCATCCGCAACTCTACCAACCGTAAGAAAGGAGTAGACGACCAGTGGAACTCGGTGCCGACATCATGTCGGACGATGCAGACCAACCAGCCATCAAATAGGTATATGGAGCTCTACTTGGACGAAGGGATATGTGATGA
>WHSE01000460.1:0-15039 GCA_012295165.1 Asparagus setaceus | reverse complement strand
CGCTGATTCGCAGACGCCTTTGTTGACCCATTTCGTGTGTTCAGGACCCGCTTTACGCTTATGCATAGTCAATCGGCCGTTTGTCGAATGGGTTGTTGGTTGTTAACCCACCGCCACGAAGCTTCGTTCGCATCGATAAGCAATTTTAACGCCATGACGTTTCTTGCATAATTTATGACAAACAACAATAATTAGAGGCGAGTAATCGAATTGTATGGGAGGGAATGAACTGAATTTACAACACTAAATTATTGAAAAACTTCCGAGGTGCTCTATGTTCCGTGGGTGTTGTAGGATTCTCCCATCGGGCTTCAGCCGGCATGTTCCGGCGGTTCTTCAAGGACGGTGTAGGGCCTCCCCAATTGGGCCAACTTGCCACGCTCGGTGTCCTTGTCGAGGCCGCTTCCTCAAAGACTAGGTCGCCGACTTGGAACCTTCTCGGACTTTGTCATTGTAGTATCGGGCGATCCATCGTCGATTGACGACTTATCTGTGAGGCCGTCGCCGGATCTCATCCACCAGTCCACCGCCCTCAAGTCCATCTGGACCACCTCCTCGTCGAAATGTTGGAGTCGGATGTGGGCATGCCGACCTCCACGGGTTATCCGCCTCCAGTAGGTTAGCATGAACGGGTTTCTCCGGCTGAACTCTTGTGGGTCGCCCCAGATGACCACAGGATGCTCAGTAGTTCTTCACCCAATTCCACGCTTGGTCGACCTTCTTCTTCGAGCTTGGAGGATGCATTTATTAGCGCCTCGCCACCCCATTGCACTGGGTGGGCTACCGGCTTAACTTGAGCTTGATCCCCATTCTTCACAAAAATCTTGGAATCCGCCGCCGAACCGAAAGTGCCGCTTGTCGGTGATGAATGAGCGGGACGCCAACCGACATAACGATCGACTTCCAAGCAAAGCCGGTGATGTTGTTCTCCGATCTTCGCCAAAGGCTCGCTTCGATCCATTTGGTGAAGTAGTCGATGGCTTACTATCGAACTTTCTTCAAGCAAGAGATAGAATACATTCTTCCTCTCTTGTCTTAGATTCTCTGAGTGAGATCCCACTCTTAGTTTCACTTTCAAGATTCTCGGCGGAGACCCCACTTTTTCTTTTTTTTCACTCGAAACAGACAAAATCCTTCCTTTCCAAACGCCCGGGACAAGATCCTCCTTCCTCCATCGACAAGAGATAGGATACAAAACCTTCCTCTCTTGTTCATCCTTCACCCGAGATAGAGACAAGATCCTCCTTCCTCTCCATCGACAAGAGATAGGATACAAAAACCTCTTTGTTCATCCTTCACCCTAGATAGAGACAAGATCCTCCTTCCTCTCCATCGACAAGAGATAGGATACAAAACCTTCCTCTCTTGTTCATCACCTCATCCGAGATAGGAGACAAGATCCTCCTTCCTCTCCACCCTTGGGAAATAGAATACATTCTTCCTTTCCCACCTCAATCAATCTTCTACTGTTCAGCCATTCTCCCACAAAAGAAGACACCAAGATTCATCTTGGGGCATTTTATCCAAGCCTAAGAAGGATAAAGCCAACGCCTAACACGCTGCTGTCGGTTTAGTCTTTCTCCGACAAGAAGACACTGAGTTCGACTCGGGCATTTTATCCCAAGCCTAAGAAGGATAAAGCCAACGCCTAACACGCTGCCGGGTTTAATCTTTCTCCCATTGAAGAAGACACCGTGAGTTCGACTCGGGCATTTTATCCCGGCCTAAGAAGGATAAAGCCAACGCTTCACACGCTGCTTCGGTTTAGTCTTTCTCCGATTGAAGAAGACACTGAGTTCGATTCTGGGCATTTTATCCCAAGCCTAAGAAGGATAAAGCTAACGCCTACCACGCTGTCGCAGTCTATTCCCGTGATAAAAGATGAAGCCTACGATTCAACATCGTAGCATTAAGTCTAAGAGAGTTTCATTCTTTTAGCACAACGCTAGTGTAGAACGGATTTAGACATCTACATGCTAGCCCAACTCAAACGCAGAAAGGCTCATCAAACCCGCTGGGCCGGTCCAATAACCCTAAAGTCAACGCCACACGCTGCTAGTTTGCCTTTTTCCGATTGAAGAAGACACCGTGAGTTTGATTCTCGTATTTCATCCCAAGCCTAAGAAGGATTAAGCCAACGCCTTTACACGCTACTGTGTGGTCTCTTGCCCGTAAAGAGTATAAAGCCTATGTATTCAATATCATAGCAACAAGTCTAGAAGAGTTTCATTCTTTTAGCACAACGCCACGCGGCGGAACGGATGTGGATAATCCACACGCCAGCCCAACTCAAACGGTAGTTGGTAAAGGCTAATCAAACCCGCTGAGGGTCGGGGTTACACAACCCTAAAGCCAACGCCACACGCTGTCGGGTGATCTCTTGCCCGTAAAAGAGTACCGAGCCTATGTATTCAATATCATAGCAACAAGTCTAGAAGAGTTTTATTCTTTTAGCACAACGCCACGCATGAACGGATCCGATAATCCGCGACGCTAGCCCAACTCAAACGGTAGTTGGTAAAGGCTAATCAAACTGCTGAGGTCGAGGGTTTGCCAAAATCCTATAAGTATTATGGTTAATTATTTCGATTTAAATAAAAGAATCATATATAAAACATAAAAAAGAGAAAAAGAGACATATTTGATCAAGAAAAGGCTGAGACTACAAATCCTTAAACATCGAATTTATGGGAACAAATTTGTTGTTTTAATTCGGATACTTTATCAATGAAAGTTTGCTGAAGTTCCGCTGAAGCTCACCGGCGACTCCTCGCTATTAAGGGCCTTCGGCCTCTCAATGTCGACGCTCGCCTTGAGTTCAAGCTTCTGACATGATCGCAAGAGTCTCTTCCTTTGTTAGCCTTCGCCGCCTTTTAGGATGATCAAACTCTCCTCGCCGCTGGAAGTTCCCGCCGAGCTCTACTATCCTCGCCCAAGAGACACAAGATCAAAATGTCCCGCTGAAGATGAAGCTTTCAAATAGAATCTCCAAATGATGCACTCGTTCACAGATTCAACTTCGAAGTTCGTAAATAACGCGAGCATCACGCCAAGCCGACAGCGAGCCTCGCTCGCTCTCTACATATGAGGAGAGCCGCCTCGAATCTTGCGCATCTGGAGCTTAACCTCCAAATGGTCGAGATCACCAATGGCCTCGCTAACTCGATAACCCGCATCCCGTGATCGTGGTTACCCTAGGATCAAGGAATGGCCGAATCGACGAAGAGAAAGCCCGGTACCGAAGTCTCTACCACTATGGCCAAATAAGAGAAGAACGAACGAATCTCCACCCGGATAATAAACCGAGAGGGGTCGTCGTCAGACATCAAAGCTCTCACTAAGTCGTGAAGAGTCGTCATGGACCCTGCAAGAGAGAAGGGAAAGGGTTAAAAACTCCCAAAACAAAATCAACATTGGCGCCGAAGGATTCATACTCAGAGCTCGCTCACCTAATGAAACCGCGAAACAAAGAAGAGCCGATGGCGATCAACAGCCTCAATTCCAGATTCAACCTCGCACGTCCGACGACATATCAACGTCGCGAAGCCGACTCGAGGAATAGCGTTCTCAATGTCACTGTGACGAGTCTCTCTATCAAACGGAGACATTTTCAATCATAGATGTACTATTTAAAATTTGAATAGTCCTATGATTAGCAGGAAGGGGAATTTTACCTTCGAAGGAATCTGCCTCGATATTCCTAGGGTTCTAACTCAAGCTCAAGATCGCCAGGAGAGGAGCCGCCTCGGTAAATCGCGATCAAATCCTCAAATCCTCCATCTAGTGCCGCATAAGAGCAGAAGTATAAATGAGAATTGCAGAAAATAAAATTCATGTCCGGCAAGTGTCCCCCTAGGAAAAAATAATATTAGATCTAACCCGGATTTTCCAACTCGGGTCCTATGTTGGTACTTTCTGTGTTTTCTGTCCATAGCTCCGAAGTACCCGCCCACGGCTAGACTCTCGAAAAATCGGGAAGGGAAATCAAAATTGGCATCCCCACCGAATTCTCCTGCACAGGAGGAAGTCGTGAGATTCATAAAAGAGTCGGATGATCAGAAGATTATGGGTTAGCCGAACATTACCCCCATCACCGGCGGAGTCTTCGCTTGTCGAATCCAAGTTAATGGTCTGAGAGGCAGGGCGAGATCTGTGGACAAGTCTCTTTCGCTTAAAAGGAACTCCGTTGCGGAGTTTGTCCCCTTTGCAAGGGCGGACCGCCTCTTTCCCTGGTATGCCTGAAAAAATAGATCAGAGTCAGACTAGGATATCATAGGAGGGGAATAATAAGAGTAAAGGAGAAAATATCGGGGTCCTCTTCATGAGTTGCAATCTCTTCCTGGTCATCTCCCGAAGTATCACCGCAGAACTATGAATCTCCCCATCGCACTGCTCGACTACGGGTACGACGACGCTTCTTCCGAGCTCGAAGGCCCCGGATGCTCTCGAAAGTGTCACTGAAGCCTCTTCACTTTCATCAAGGGACTTCACAGAACGAAGTTCATCAAGGCCAAAAGCTAACCAAGTATAAATATGTCTACTCCAACTAGGATTACGAGTATAAATCAAGCTTCCTAATTTATCGAGAGTTCCTAAGAATATTTTCATAAAAAATATTCTTAGGATAACTGATCGCGACGATTGCACGCCATCAACGCTACGCCAACTTACCCAACTAAGATTACGTAGTATAAACCGCTTCCTAATTTGTCGAAGTTCCCTAAGAATATTCTCACAAGAAATATTCTTATAACGATCGCGACGAATGCTAGCCGACGCCAATCAACGCTCCGCCTAATCCTACTCCAACTAGATTATGAGTATAAACCGCTTCCCAATTTAACGAGAAGTTCTCGGAGAATATTACCATGTTCTTAAGGATAACTCGATAATCTTCAAATTCCTCCCATGTGGAAAAGTTAATGAATTCGACGAGGCTTTCATGGCTAACAACGCCGCTCTACCTTGAAAGAACTCCCCCATCGCATCGCCGATTCGCGTATCACCGAGGGCCTACCAATCAACAATTGGGGATCGGAACAAATTCTCCCACATGGAGGAATACACTCCAACGAGGAGTAGTATAATAGCAACGCCAACCAAGCCGCCGATTTAAGGATTCACCGACAACTGGTTCGATCCACAAGAATTCCCATCAATGGAGGGATCTCTGGTCAATTGGACGACAATCCACCGACACGAGTCAATAAGAATGAACTCCATTAGCTACGCCGAATTCCAACAACGGTCAAGCAATAAATGCAAAGATCAGAACACCCCGTATCCTACAAAGCACCGGAAAACCCGAGAATTGAGGAATCAATATCGGAGCTAATCTCAAGGAAATCTATCTACCGACTTCCGTCAAGATCTCAACAACGGTCGTAAAAATGCAAAGATCGTGAATGCTTTCAAAGAAACTACAAAGCACCGAAAGACTCAGGAGTGGAGAGATCAAAACGCCAAGGTCATTCACAAGTCCCATCATGCCGATTGAAGGGTGAAGGGATTATCATGTTCAAAGCATCCCACTCATCAAGAATCGAGACCGAGACGCTTTGGAGGGGTATCTCAGGGCTTAAAATTGCTTATCAAGCACTCCAAACGGACGGGTGGGTTAACAACCAATAACCCATTCGACAAACCGACGCCGCGATAAAGCTTAATTGATGAACACATGAAGTAACAAGCGCATTTAATCAACGGAGGCTAACGATATGGAATGAATCCAACAAACGGCTTCGCCGAGATCGACGGATTCGAATCAACGAGATCGGATTTGAACATCGACCTATCGCCACCTAAACCGCTGATCGGATGAGACCGATCAAGTGAACCAAGCACGACTTAGAACGACGCACGACAAGAGCGAACGAACGTCACGTAAAAGTCCGAAACCAAACCGGTGAAGCCAAACGGCGTCGCCGAACCGACATCATGCAGGTCCGCCAAGGCCGACACCAGGTCCGCCGACACCAAATGGTGTCCGCCGCCATAGACTTTGTCTCCCTATAAATAGGGTGCTCAGTTTCAATAGTTGGATTTTGCCGATTTTCTCGATATTCTTGAGAGAGCCCTCGCGAGATCTACAGCCGCCGACGCGACAGCCTCCCAGCACCGGAGCAGCACATCCGATCTACAAAACCAGGTAAGCTTAACTCGGTCCGCATGTATCAGCCGCAGGATTTCTCCTAGTAGATTCACCTGCCCGCGATCCTCTCTTCGTGAGTGTGATCCCCGGCGCATCCTCTCCTTCATGAGTGTGATCCTCCTCAGCGCTGCCTCGTGAAACGAGCCCCGCGACGCTCAGAAGTTCCAACCCGGTTTCCACCGATCGAATTGCGCGGTAGTCCACCGACAAACAAAAGTCCCCTACTGCAAAGAACTCCACGCAAGCCGGTGATCCCGTAAAATAGAGATCCTCGTGGTTTGTTCACAAAAGGAAGAAGTTGTAATTTTGTTTTCATTGTACGAAATAAAAGGCATTTCTTTTGTTTTGAATTTTGTTGTAGGCCAACTAAGCCAAAACAAGTTTCAAACAAGCAATGAATAACAAGTCTACTTTTCCCGCCAACAAGACATAGGTCGGTTCTCGATTCGCCGAAGATTCAACACGAGCCACGGGACTCAAGTCTCATACGACTCGCCGACACTTATGTGTCTTCACCGGGCTAGATGCCCCGTGAGGAGAGGAACTCTTCATACTTACTCGATCAAACTCAATGACCAAGGTCCGAAACTCGTTCCAACCGCAACCTTGTTCCGATTGGCGCCACCACCAGCCATCGAATGAATGGTTGCTCCCATCGCGGGTCGCCATTCTCGTAGGGTCGAAAAATGTTTATTGATTGAATGAATGTGTTACAATCAAATTCTCTCGATTACAGAGGAAGAGAAGATTGATTCGACTTCTCTTTTAAGGTGGGTTGTTTGGTAGCGATGGGATGCTTCACTCAATGCTCACATTGAGATTGCTTCCTGACGACGATCGTAACAAAGTTGCGTGATGATCTTGAGATTGCTGATGAAGAGTTCGATCTCACTTGTGCGCGAGTGTTGATCTTCTAAAAGTCCCCCCCAAAAGCCTCTTTTCTAATGGCTGCTCATGGCTATTTATAGAGCTTTTAGCATGTAACTGGCATGCAAAAATCATGGAAACGTGGGTTAGTGGGCATAACTGATGCCCACCACTTAACCCACATGGTTGTTGTGGCTTTCGGCCTTTGGTTCGCTGCAAGGGCGAAGCCATAGATGACGAAGCCGCTTCATTGACGGGTCAACCTTGAATGATGAAGTTCGCTACTTGGGTGAACTTCGTTGATAATGAGCTTCGCTTGCAGGCGAACTCGCTGAATATCGAGGCTCACCGAGGCGAACTCCTGTTGAATGTCGAGGTTCACCGCCAGAGGCTTAACCTCGGCGAATGTCGAGGTTCACCGCCAGAGCGTAACCTCGCTGAATGAAGAGCTACGCCTTAACCTCGCCCTCAATGAAGAGCTTTGCCGCTACAACTCGCCTCGATGAAGGGTTTCGCCGCCGCTTAACCCTGATAAAAAGTGGAAATCATCGCTGTGGGCTTAACTTCGCCAAACCACCGCTGTGGGCTAACTTCGCCGCACCAATGCTATAAGCGCAGCCTCGCCGCACACCGCTGTAGGCAGCTCTGCAGACCATCGGTAGGCTAACCTCATCATATGACCGCTGAGCTTCGCCGTATGCAGCCTTGTATTAAGATTGAACTCCTCGCTGTGCTAACCTCTTGTCTCCCGAGACTCACGTAGGCTTAACCTCGTTGAATGTCGAGGTTCACCGCCGTAGGCTAACCTTGGTTGAATGTTGTAGGCCGCGCTAACCTCCTCTCTTAATGTGGAGCCTCGCAGCCTTGCTAACTTCCTCATATGCTACGTAAGAATAGGTCGTAACTTTCAAACCGTAATTCAAATTGGACTAATTATATATGAAAATCGACTATCTCGACGAGACGAGCCAACCAAACTGACCCGGGTTTGGTTTGTTTCTACCATTTTGCCCAATCCCTCCTTTGAGAGATATCAGACTTTTGTCTATTTTGTAAAGTCAAGCATTCAGTGAACTTAACCTTTAGGCGTGCCCGACTTCACTCTGATGGACCCTTGCTCTTTGCTCGCTCCCAGCTGTCGGCAGGATTAAGGCAATTTTATTGCCTACATGGGGTGGTGAGGGTCGCCATCTGTCGAGCCAATTCTACCAAGTTGTCGAGGTGGTTCTTATTGTGGTTTAGGTGGTTCTACCATTGTGGCCGAAGCACTTTACCACTCGTCGAGGTAATCCCACCAAGTTGGTCGAGGTGCCGGGCCGCATTTTTTCCGCTTGCCGCTTTCTGGCCTTCTGCTTAGGTTCACGATCTATTCTCCTTTTGGTCTTCTCCGAACTTAGGTTCTCGTCTCAGATTTGATTTCGACTAATTCTTGGTTCGCTCCGATTCAACGGTCTCCAACCACGTTCTGCTCAAGTCCGGCTTAAACCGCTTGTGACGCCGCTGGTTTGCCGCCGTTCGTGGTCTTAACGATTCGACGTCCTCAGATTATTCGATGGGTTGTCATTCGCTAACTCCTCACACGAGCTGATTTTGGGGATCTTGTAAGTATTTTTCAACGCCACAGATACCCTCCAAAGTGTTTCGGGCCTCGTTTTTATAGCGCAGCCCGGAATACTTTGACATGATGATTCCCGCCTTCACGGCAGAGGGTCCCAAAAGTTAGCTTCAAGTCTTCGATTCTTTCATCATCCAGCTTCTTTGTAGATTTCGATAAGATCACTCGTGTTGCATTTATTGTCCGACCGCTTGTTGAAATCTTGATTCAAGCTTGTGGGTGGATTTTGTTTGTAACTCGTCGGCTGGTTGTTGTTTGACTAACCATCGACTTTTAGACTTCTCCGCATGTCGGCGTAATCCCTGTTGGCTAATACACATTGATCTGCGGTCAATACGGAATTTCATAACCCTCGACCGCTAATTCTTCCATCACGGTGTTGTTGGTTTAACCACGCCGAGAACTAATCTTTTCATACGGGATACCTCTCGAGGATTCCTTGTTGAAACAGAGACCATTTGGCTTTCAACCATCGCCCTAGCCTCGGCCTACGAGTGTGACGCTTTGACCATCGCTGATATGATTATCCCAAAGGGGAGAAATTCCTTCGACACGCTTGTCCGTGTCAACATGACTTTCATGCTCATCCCATTATTCCTCTCTTGATATTATGGTGGGAGGAAATCCTCCGATTTGTTCCGTTCCAAACTCGTTGACCGATGGGCCTTTCGCGTCAGCCGCATCTAATCGGCATTGGTACAAGGGAGGAGTTCTTCGAGATAGAACGCTGTCCGGGCCGATATAAGCCTTGTCGTAATTCATCAATTCATCCTCTTTAAGGTTCCACAATGGGAGGAAATTGAGGTTATTGAGTTATCCCTAAGAATATTTTTGGTTATTCTTCCTGAACTTCTCAACCAATTAGGGAACAATTTATACCATAATCCTAGTTGGAGTAGGATCGACGACGGCTGATCGGCGCCGATGCAATCCGTGACGATCGAAGTTATCCCTAAGAATATTTCTTGTGAGAATATTCTTCTGGGAACTTCTACAAATTAGGAAACAGCTTATACCGTGAATCCCAGCTGGAGTAGGATTAGGCGACGCTGATTAGCCGATGCATCCGCATCTGCCGAAGTTATCCTAAGAATATTTCTTGTGAGAATATTCTTCCGAACTTCTCGACAAATTAGGAAACAGCTTATACTCGTAATCCCAGTTGGAGTAGGATCGGGCGACGCTGATTAGCATCGATGCACCGCATCTGCCGAAGTTATCCCTAAGAATATTTTGTGAGAATATTCTTCCGAACTTCTTGACAAATTGGGAAACAGCTTATACTCAATCCTAGTTGGAGAGGATTGGGCGACGCTGCTGATCTGGGCCGATGCAATCCGCACGATCGAAGTTAGGGTCAATCAACGGACTGATTTGGCACTATTTTGTCATCCGATAAGGTTCTAATTAGGACTCTTAATTAGAGACCGATTTGTTCTTTTGATATCTAATTGGCTCCAATTAGAATTCCTACTTGTTGTCAAATAGAGTCCTTATTCAAAGAGGATTGGGTCCATATGGGGTTGTTATAAATACCCATAAATCACTTCTTTTTCATGACCTAGGCCGCCCCCTCTGCGCTTCTCTCTCGCTTTCATCTCGCCTCTCGCCATCTCATCTCTCAAACAACGAGGTATCGTACAAGTGTTTTACCACGCCTTTTTTCTTCTCTTCTTCTTCTTTTTTCTTTTTTTTGTGCGCAGTGACGCCATTATGAGGAGAAGACCGAGGGCATCGAACGGCGAGGGCGGCGCGAAGCGGCGGCGGTCGGCGCTGGCCGCTGGGCCCCGACCGAAGGTTGGCGCTGTTCGGCTGAAGCGCCGAAAGCCGCCGGTTCCGACTGAAGGCCTGACGGACTTCGTCTCGACTGGGGCTGGCCGCTGGTTCCGACTGAGACCTCAAGGCTGGTCTCGCCGAAGGCCGCCGCCACTGGCATGTTTCGCTTGTCTCGATGAGCTGTGGCACGCTACATGCCTTCGGTCGCGGACTGGGCAGCCACGACCTGACCAAACGGGCCTTTTCGCTGAATTCGCTGATTTTTCCAACCGCATATCTGATTTTATTTGTTTTCTTTTGCGCTTTCGGCGTGTCGCCGCTAAGATCTCTATGTTCCAGGGTCGATCAACTCGCCACAAGGGAATGCACGCCCTTCTTTCGGTGGTGCGCCAAATATATCATCTTCTCAGATACATATATCGCTATCCCCGCTTTCGCTTCTCCTTTGTGAGGCGATGGAAGAGCCAAATCCTCCTTTGTGGGGACCACGCCAGATTGTGTGTACACTCGCTACGAACCCCGCCTGTCTCTCCTTTGTGAGGCGATTGGGAAGAGCCGAATCCTCCTTTGTGGGGACCGACGCTCAGATGTGTACACTCTGCACGAATTCCCGCTTCGTCTCTCCTTGTGAGGCTTATTGGGAAGAGCCGATTCTCCTTCGTGGGGATTGACGCTTCAAAGATTGGTTTTGTTGGTCATCACCCGCCTCGATATCTTTAACGGGAGCGATTTACACCGCACTCCATGCTCAGGAACGGGATATTGCCGCTTGTTTACACGACTATATTTATCGCTCTCGGGTATTCGATAACGGATAAAGTCGTTGTAATTATAAGGTCGTGACTCAACTTATAGGTTTCTCGAAGAGTTCTACGCCTTACGCCGCTTTCTTTTTTTAAAGATATTCCTCCTAAATGATCTCTAATCTTTTCTGTGGTAGACTGATGTCTGACATTACTGTCTATTTCGGCGCTCCAAATGTCAAGTCTCGATTCTTAAGGTCATCCCGAGAACACCTCTTTCCACCGAGGAAGCGAACCGCGAGGCAAACACCCGCAGAGGAAACCAAATAAACGAGCCTACTATCATAATTTCGATGATGAGTCCGAGGATCGCTTCCATCATTCCTCGATCCATTTCCTCACGTACCGAAACCAGATTTCCTAACCCTTCGAAAGTATGGCGCTGGTAGAGGCCTCGTGTTAATCTTGACGGACCACTTCCACGGATTCAACCTATCGCCGAGATCGCCTCGCCGCCAAAATCATTGCCCCTCGATTCCGCCTGATGGGTCTCCTTCACCGGGCCGGAGAATGGTTTGAAACAGCGATCTCTATTATCGAGGTTAGATGGGCGACCTTTATGGTCTTCTACCCATTCATATTGAGTAGCTTGGGGAAATTCACGGTCGGCGGCCCTCACCGGTTAATCGCTAGGAGCAAAGCTCACCACCGGCTAACTCTTTGCGATCGCGGTGGATAGTTTAGCCTTTCTTGACTCATGCAATGAGGCGGCACCACCGCCGAGGCTCGATCCAGCTTTCGTGAACGACAAGATTTCGCGAGAGGAGAATATCGAGCAAGAGGTCATTTTTTAACTCATATGAGCTGCCACATTTGCGCTGGCCGATAGACTTGTACCACACCCATGTCAATCGCGACAGAATCGACCGCTCAAGGGGAGAAGACTTTAAAGAATTTCACGCTGAGTGCACCAGAGTCCGTGGCCATCGAACGCGGAGAAGCAAGTCCTCGAGGCGCTAAGGCCGGAACATGCGGCCGCTATTGCCGCGAACTCAAGAGGAACTTGAGAAGGAAGACAAAGCTCGGGTTCGAGCTTAAACAGAAAAACTAGCCGCCAAAGCCGACTCGCTTCCTTCACATTACTAGATTGCCTAATGAAGTCCGATGTGTTGCTTTGGTCTCCGACTTTTCTCGTTTCTTTATTCACCACGCCGCTGTGATTTTTGTTTAGATGTATTATCACAACTTTGCTTGAATCGATTGTTCAGACAATTGTAGCTCCTTTTATATTTGCTTCAAAATGAATAAGATTTATTCCTTTCATTGCTTATTATGATTCTTTTATTTCACCAAATAATTAACCATAATATTTATAGGATTTTGGCAAATCCTCACCATCAACGGGTTTGATTAGCCTTTACCAACTACCGCTTGAATTGGCTAGCGCGGCGAATTGTCCAAACCGCTCAAGACGGACGCTTGTGCTAAAAGAATAAAACTCTTTAGACTTATTGCTACGATGTTGAATACGTAGGGTTCATCATCTTCGGAATTGACTACCTAATGGCAAAGAATTTATCGCAATGCCTAGGTAGGCTTATCCCTACTTAGGCTTCGATAAAATACCCTTAATCAACTCGTGTCTTCTTCAATCGGAGAAAGACTAAATCGCAACGCTGCGGTATGCGGCTTTACCTTCTTAGGCTTCTCGGATAATACCCCTAATCAAACTCGTGTCTTTCAATCCAAAAGACTAAACCGCAACGCTGTTAGGCGCTGACTTTATCCCTTCTTAGGCTTTGGGATAACATACCCCGTAATCAAACTCGTGTCTTCTTCAATCGAAAAAGACTAAACCCGCAATGCGCATGCGGCGCTTTAGAGTTATTGGCCAACCCCAAATTTCAACCGTTTGATGAGCCTTTACCAACTACCGCTTGAGTTGGCTAGCATGTAGATTATCTAAACTGCTCTATAATAACAATGTTGTGCTAAAAGAATAAAACTCTTAGACTTAATGCTACTGACATGTTGAATAATGTAGGGCTTCGCCTTTTCGCTGGAAGACTAACCCGGACGGCAAAGAATTTATCGCAATGCCTGCTAGGCATAGCTTATTCCTACTTAGGCTTCGATAAAATACCCTTAATCGAACTCGGGTGTCTTTAATCGGAGAAAGACTTAAACCGAACGCTGTAGCGCTGGCTTTATCCCTTCTTAGGCTTCGATAAAATACCCCGTAATCGAACTCGTGTCTTCTTCAATCTAAAGACTAAACCCAAGAACGCTGCATGGTGGCGCTGGCTTTATCCCTTCTTAGGCCGGATAAAATACCCCTTAATCAACTCGGTGTCTTCTTCAATCGAGAAAGACTAAACCAAGCAACGCTGCAGGCGTCAGCTTTTACCCCTTTTAGGCTCTCGATAAAATATCCCGTAATCAACTCGTGTCTTCTTCAATCTGAGAAAGACTAAACCGCAACGCTGCATGAGCGTGGTTTTACCCCTTCTTAGGCTTCGATAAAATACCCTTAATCAACTCCGTGTCTTCAATCGGAGAAAGACTAAACCGGCGACGCTTGTTAGCATCGACTCCTATCCTTGCTTAGGATTCAGATCAAATTCCCCCATCTAATCTTGGATTGGTAAGAGAGGAGAAACTTTATGTTCTATTTCTCGTAATCGAAACCACAGCGTGGTCCCTCGCCATAGGAATCGAAGGACTCGTGACCTTCACGGACAACGGTCTGAAAATCCCTACAAGATACCTTCACCGGCGCTACCTAGAGAGAGATGGAACTAAGAGGAATCTCCACCGAGAACCGAAACTCTGTGTGACCTTCAAGCGACAACCCTGTTTGAAAATCCAAGATACCTTCACCGGCGCTACCTAAGATGAAAGATGGGACTAAGAGTGGAATCTCCACCCCGAACCGAAGAAACTCGTGACCTTCAAGCGACAACCCGGTTTGAAAATCCCCGACGATACCTTCACCGGCGCTACCTAAGATGAAAGATGGAACTAAGAGTGGGATCTCCACCGAGAACCAAGAAACTCAGACCTTCAGCGACAACCCGTTTGAAAATCTCAAGATACCTTCTCATGGCGCTACCTAGAGGAAATAGAACTAAGAGTGGGATCTCCACCAGAACCGAAGGACTCAGCGCACCTTCAGCGACAACCTGGTTCAAAATCCCGCATACCTTCACCGCATTACCTAGATGAAAGATGGGACTAAGAGGGGATCTCCACCCAGAACCGAAGAGACTCAGCGACCTTCACCGGATAACCCGGTTCGAAAATCCCGCATACCTTCGCCGGTGCTACCTAGGAGGAAGTGGAACTAAGAGTGGGATCTCCACTCCGAGAACCGAAGAGACTCAGGTGACCTTCAGGCGGATAACCTGGTTTGAAGACCTCAGCGCGTACCTTCAATCAGCGCTACCTAGGCATAGGATGGATAGAACCCTTCCGTTTATCATGAAAGGAATCTGACGCTCGGAGAGGAAGAATTTTATATTCTATCTCCTGCATGAAAGGGACTTTGAGTGGGCCTCTTGTTCATTGAAGGAATCAAGAGGGGACTTTGGTAATGCACTAGAAAATTTGTAGACCTACCGTCAAGGAATTTGATCGGTGGGGGAAATTATGGTGAAAGATAAATCTAGGGTTATCCTCAAGGAAAGTGGGTGAAACATCCCACGAGGAACTTCCCGTCAAAACGGGCTATCCCCAAGACACTAAGGGTAGTATTTCTTCGTAAACTTCCGCTTATCTAAGATTAATTGTCGGTCGCCATTTTGGGTGATTAGGCGATATGCACTATTGAGTAGACCGCTTCTATTATAAACGGACCTCCCATTTAGGCTCAAATTTGCCTTTCTTCT
>WHSE01000055.1:0-83509 GCA_012295165.1 Asparagus setaceus | reverse complement strand
CGAGGAATCTCCGCTTGGACCGGTTCTTGAACTTGGAAGCTTGATTCTCTCCTACAAAAGCTCGATTTTGTTTGATCTCCGATTGACAAATGCCGATCCCCCAAGTGGGATGGGGTATTTATAGTCCTTGGGAAACGTGCTCTCTCAAGAAACAAGTCATAAGTGCTCCATTATTTGTAAAGCATGCGGCAGCCGAAGCCGCCATATGTCAGCCTCGCTTGCCAGGTAAGATGGCCGCCTTCGCCGCAAGGAGGAAGATACGCCGACTGGCGCGAGGCGCTGTCGCCCTTCACCGTTGTAACGTTTTCGCTTTTTAAGGCACGATTAAATGCCCTAAAATCACGCCTAGTGGGCGATTTTCGCCGTAACCACCATTAAAATATCTCAACGCCTTCGCTGATAAAGCCGGGGGCCCCATCGCCATTGATTTAGACCCTTCAAGAGCCTTTGGTGATTTCGTGTTCTCGTGATTGGGCGAGACATTAAGTAAGTGCCTCGCTAGTTGCGTAGATTATCAAGGTGTTCCCGCCGCGGCGCAGATTATCATAAGTGCCTCGCTAGTAGCCGAGACATTATCAGCACTCGCCAGAAGCGACACACAAGTGTCTCGCTATCGCCGAGACATGAACAAGTGTCTCGGCCATGGCGAGCATTAAACTGTCTCGTGACCGTAGCAGACACAATCTTCTTATGTGTTGACTTTGAGATTTCGACGATGTTGTCCTTCGATCTTCTCATAATTTAGTCATATTTGAGGTTCTTAATTTTTGATGCCTACGATACCTCCAAAGTTTTCGCATTCTCCTATTTTATCGAGGGTCCGAACTCTAATTCAAATTGATAATGACCCATTAATTCTCCATTAATGGCCAATTATCACCCATTAAACATGTGGATTATTTGGTTGATTTGATCAATCATTTCTAACATCTCCCACTTGGTCAAATTAACCAAATGATATACCTCCCACTATCCGTGAGATTAGATATCTTATTTTTATCATTACTCCCACTATTCATGAAGAGTAACTCACATTTCATTATTCATGAAATTTACTTGGACTTATTTATTTCTAAGTCCCATCAAACTTACATGTTTGATAAAGAATTCACGGTATTCCTTTTGTTAAAGGATCATCAATCATATTTATAGTAGGGATGTAAGTCACTTTAACTTCTTCCTTTTCTACAATATCTCGAATATAGTGATACTGGATCTCAATGTGTTTTCCTTTGGAACTATTAGCTCCACTATTGATCAAGCTAATCGCTGCTTGATTATCATAATAAATATCAATAGGTCCTTCTAACAAATTGAGATCTAGATCAATCAAAAATCGCCTTATCCGCACAAAGATGTGTAGTTGCCATATTACAAGCTATATATTCACTTCTTATGTATATCTAGCAACACAACCTTGTTTCTTGCTACTCCAAGAAATGCTCCTCCTCAAAGATGAACAAGTATCCCGAAGTGGACTTTCCATCATTTTTATCACCCCCGAAATCAGCATCGGAGTACCCGAGGACTTCAAGTGAACTCGCTTGATAAATCAATCTATGAGTCAATGTGCCTCTGATATACTTCATAATTCTTTTAACAGCTTCCCAGTGTGCTGGTCCTGGATTACTTTGATATCGGCTAACCAGACTTACAACATAAGCTAAATCAGGTCTGGTGCATAACATTGTATACATCAAGCTTCCAACTGCTTGAGCATAAGGAACATCTAATGGCTTTTGCCCCTCTCCAGGGCTTTGCTCTTTACACAATCTCTTTCCCATGACTAACGGAGTTGGTGCCGGATTGGAATTTTCCATTCCAAACCTTTTAAGAACTGATCTTAAATACTTTTCTTGGTTTAAACTTAACATTCTAGACTTTCTATCTCGAATTATTTGAATTCCAAGAATATATGATGCATCACCAATGTCTTTCATCTCAAACTTTTCGCTGAGATCTGCCTTGATTTTATTCAACATATCTATATCATTCCCGGCGAGCAATATATCATCTAGATATAAGGATAATATAGTAAATTTGCTCCCACTTTTCAAGACATATACACAATTATCTAATTTATTTTGAATAAAATCAAGTTTGGTGATCGCCTCATGAAATTTGAGATACCATTGTCTAGAAGATTGTTTTAAACCATATAGAGATTTTATTAACTTATAAACTTTATGCTCTCGTTCTTTTACTCGAAAACCTTCGTGTTGTTGCATATATCACTTCCTTCAACTCTCCATTGAGGAATGTTGTTTTAACATCCATTTGGAATAACTCCAAATCAAGATATGCAACAATAGCCAAAATGATTCTAATGAATGCAAATTTAGCTACTGTGAGAATACGTCTCCGAAAATCTATTCCAACCTTTCGGTTGTAACCTTTAGCAACTAACCATGCTTTGAATTTATCAATAGACCCATCAACACGGTATTTCTTTTTGAGCACCCATTTGCATCCTATGGCTTTTCTATTTTCTAATAGATCACTAAGCTCCCAAACTTTATTCTTTTCTATAGAATCAAGTTCTTCTCTCATGGCTTCCACCATAGATTCGACTCATGCGATTTCATCGCCAGTTTAAGGGATCTTGTTCTTCTATATTTGTATCTATCGAAACAAGATGGCTCACATGAATACAAATAGTAATCATCCATCCATGAAGGTTGTGTTCTTGGCCTTTATTGCCTACAACCGGTTGATGAGGTACATTATTTTCTATAGGTATTTCATCATTTTTAAGGTTAGGTTCATTCACAATATTCGGGTCATTAGTGGGAACAACACTGTAATAATCATCATCTATTACAGTTAGAGGTTCTATTTCCTCTTAAACTTGTTCCTCTTCCTCTAGATTCTCTAGAAATGTAGCATCTCGCTTTCAATGACCCCTTTTCTTTATTATAGAACTTATAACCTTTTAATTTTTAGAATACCTATAAATCTACACTTTAATGTTTTAAAGTCTAACTTATCTCTAAGTTGACTTGGAATGAGAACATGGGCTATACATCCCCATTTTGAGATGACTTAGATCTGGTTTTCGCCCATTCCATAACTCATAAGGTGTAGATGCAAGCGATTTGATGAAATTCTATTTAAAATATAGTTTGGAGTTAACAATGCTTCTTTCAAAATTTGGAGGAGACTGAATGAGACAACATGCATCTAACTATATTTAACAATGTTCTATTCTTTCTTTCGACAACACCATTCTTGTTGTGGTGTATCTATTGTTGTATGCCTTTTAATTCCATCTTTGAATACAATAACTCTCAAATTCTTTAGAGCTATATTCCACACCTCTATCAGTTCTTAATATTTTAATATTCCTTCCAAGTTGGTTTTCAACTTACGCCTTATATCTTTTAAAGCATTCAAAAGCTTCTAATTTTCTAGATATAAGATAGACGTGTATAAACTTAGAATAATCATCTATAAAAGTAATAAAATATTCCTTATTACTATGAGTTTTGACACTTAGGGGATCACAAATATCCCAGTGTATCAACCCTAAAAGTTCATTGGCTCTTTGTCCGCCAATAAAAGATTTCCGGTCATTTTACCGGTTAAACAATGTTCACATGGTGGTAATTGAACATTAGATAGTGCAGCAATAAGTTCATTCGATAATTTCTTTCATTTTGAAATACTAGCATGTCCTAGTCTAGAATGCCACAATCGGACTTTAAATATAACAGACAAGTAGTTCAAATTGGAAATTTTATTATCGAATTATTACAAATTGGAAGAATGCATAATTCATGCTCGGTACATATTTTCCCATAGCATACACTTTATTATTTTTGCCTATAGAAACCGGTTATTGTAGAACCTAACTTCAAGTCCTTTCTTCATCAAGCTTGGAAAGAGATCGATTATAATTTCGTATAGAACACATCTTTGAGGACAAGAACACTATCCCTAAGATCCATCTATATGAACCAATACCTTCTACATCGAGATAGGTATTGTTTCCATATAGATCCTCCGTTCTCCTTTCTTCAGCTCCTGAATTTCGGACTCCATTCTTGTCCTTTGTGATATGTATGGTCCCACCGAGTCGATCCACCAACCGCGATGTCCGCCATCATAGCATTGCATTCCGCCACATGACCCTCTTTGCTAGTACCCCTTGTTCCGGATGCTTATAGCCTCACTTATTCTCTCGCCACCTTGGGCAAGTGGGTTTGAAATACCAAACTTTCCATAATTATAGCAGGCTCCGCGGTACTTTCTCTCTTGAACTGCTATGATTTCGTCCTCCTCGCGGTTGTGGTTTACTAGGACCGGGGTTTCTATTTCTTCCGGTTTGGTGCTTCGATGCACATAGTTCATTTCTTTGTCGCACCATGTTCGCTTCGGTTCTTTCCCATGGCTATTAAATCTTGTTCTATAGCTAGTGCATTGGCAAATCGTAATAGATTTAATGAGTGGATTCATTCTTAATGTAGTGGCACCATGAAAGGGAAGGTGGAAGACTATTCAAGATAGTTGTCACTTGCATTCTACGGGATTTCGGTCCGGCAAGAGATAAGTCCTTAGCCATGACAATCATTTTATTTATATGTTCTAATGACATTGTCTCCCTCTTGCATTCGAGAAGAATTATACTTATCCAAGAGTAGTTGAATATTAACTTCCGGGCAAATTGTCTATTTATCTTTTATTGATTGCCACATGTCCATAGAAGTTTTACAAGTTTCAAAACTTTAATTAAATTATCTTCCATGAACATTAGCATAAGGCTTTTTCACTTTTGTCTTTCGACTTTCACTGCCGAACCCCTTCTTTTCCTCAACAAGAGGTATCGGTTAAGGTAGGAGCACTAGTTTCGATGACTTCATCTATATTGTCATTTATAAGGCCATATCTTATTTTTCTATGCCACATATCATAGTTACTACCATTAAATTTTTCGATCTTTGCCAATTCACTTAGAACTAATTTACTAGCCATTTGGTAGAGAACTAAAACTGAATTTTTTAATTTAAAAAATTTAGATATGTGTACTACTAATTAATGCTAAGATTCATATATATACTACGTGAAAAAAATAATAATAAATTAAAATGAACCGATACTTATGAGTTGAGAAAAGAGGCTCCAATTAGAGCCAGACCGTACTTAGAGGTGTCGACCGAGAATCACTTGTCGAAGATTTGGCATCGCCTCGATCCAGGTCGCAAGAGTTGAAGTTGATCCGGTCGGCGAACTGATCCGAAGTTGCTAGGTTGAAGATGCGTCGAATTTGATCCAAAAGGATAGAGATGATTGTGATTCTAGTTTGGAGATGAGGGTCTTTGTAGAAAGAATAATTATGGCGAGGGGTTTTTAGAAAAATTGAAATAAACTATTGGATGTTTCAATCACAAGAGCTCTCTGGAAGAAAAATAAAAATGGGAACAGATTGTTTCTCTAGGGCACGGAGCTCAAAAATTTTAGAATAGTGGGAAAGTCACGGGTCCATGTAATGTAAAGAAATAAAGAGGTGAGAGAGAGTTGGCTTTATGAAAACTCTTTGAGGGAAACAACTAGAACAAAAAAAATATATAAAATAAGAACAAGAGGCTTTGAGTCATGGGTAGAGTTTGTAAGCAAGTCAAAGCTTTTTCTTTTCTTGGGAAGAGAGTAGGTGAGAGAGGGAAAGCTACTTGTGGCTAAAAATAAGCAGCTAGAACATATAAACTATTGGACAAAAGAAATGAAATAACAAGTGGTTTAAAAACACAAGCAGCAGTTGGATGTGGTACTCTTCTTCTCTGTTGGAAAAAATGCAGGAGGTGGAGGAAAAATTCTTCTCTGTTAAAAATGGCAGGTGGAGAAGTCACTGCCTGGAACTGTTGGAAAATGACAGCCGGGTGGAGAAGTCTGCCTGCTCGATACCAGTGAAGTATTTAGAGGAGGAGGGAAGAATATTTGATTTGGGGGTCTTAAGAGGGTTATCTTCTCTTGTTTCAGATGTATTTTCTCGAGAGAAATCATTTCAATTTATAGGCTTTTCACCCAATCATCTCTACCCCAAAATCACCTCCAAATAAATACAATTAAAGGCCATTTATCACCTCTAATTCAAATTCGATAATGACCCATTAATTCTATTAATGGCCAATTATCACCCATTAAACATGTGGATTATTTGGTTGATTTGGTCAATCATTTCTAACAAGAAGATCATGGAACGAAACTCAAAGGATATACTACAAAGAGGTCCCAAAGTCATGGCCGGTGTTGGACGCTAAACTTAAAGTTTCTACCTGTGCACAAATAGCAAATTCGAGGAGACTTTTGACTGAATTATACTTCACCAAATTAAATGAATGAGTCATAAAAAAGCCTTACTGTCTAGTTTCTAGTAAATCAAATCGCTTGTGATTTGGAGCTTTTAGAGAGTTATCTCATTTAAGTGAAGATTATTCAACTTATACTAAAATTTGAATTTATGAACTTAGTTATTGCAGATGTTATGTATAAGATATGAAGACTCATTTGTATTTAATGCATTGAGTGTAGAGTCATCTTTTCAAGATTATAAATAACAATGTACTCAGCAAGTTTGTTCAAGTTATTCGAGTCAAAGAAAATCAGCTTAGTAATTTCCTCTTCCATCTTTTATTGTTTGTGTGAGTTTGTAAGAGCTCCTATCACCTTTCAACAGCCAGAAGGAAATCGGAACCTCTGAGCTGAAAATATGCTATGTGGGTGATAGACAGACAGAACAACAAATGTACAAGCTAGAAAAATTAGGTACCAAAGAAGCTTCGCCAGACAATTACCCTTGACGATCTCTAGGTGTTTTACAATTTAAAACAAATAAAACTATGCACCAAAACCTATATCAAACCCCACTGCTCAAAATCCCTCGGGTGAAGCCACATTTTCTCATGCCCAACATCGAAACAAAACGTGCTAACCAAATACTGAACCTTACCACCGTCCACACACCTGATTCTCATTCCAGAGACATAAAACCATTATTAGCACCACATAACTCATACAAGCAGTTCTTTTCCACCCCTTCATCCCTCCACCACCATAACCTCGCTTCCCGTAACAAACCGCCATCACAAAACACACTCCGCCACCCACCTCCATCCTCACCCACCCGCTCTCCCCCGTCCGAAGATCAAGCCTGTACCCCTCAAACTCCCCATCTTTATACCTCATCAGTAAAAGCTCGCTGTCAGATTCTACAAACATTGGTAGCCATCACACGATTCATCGGTCTAGTAATTAATCGAACCCCTTGTATTCTTCCGCCAGCAATATCCATGACATCAATATCATTACTGCTGAACCTAATATAGAGCTTGTTACCGTCAACATCTAAGTTGAGGATGCAACGGGAAAAAACTCTTGATTTCCATTCTAAACCATTAACCGGACAGTAATGGATCCAGTTTCTCTTGTGCATTATCAACAAGCAGTCAGTTGAAGTTGGGGTGACGTGAGAACTGCCGAGCCACCTCGCCTGTGCATTAATGCTAGGAAGTAGGTCTTGTTCCCAGTGAGTATATGGATGAGGGTCGGGACTTGGCGGGTGAGATAATCAAACCCGATAAGGTGGCCGTGAGAGTGGCCTAGAAGACAGCAGATATCCGATAAGGCAGCAGGTTGGACCCGGTTCGTGAGAATGTGGTTTCTTTTTTCAGAGACGATGTAGACTACGTTGGTGGGTGTATAGTATGAAGGAGGGAGATGAGTAAGGGGTTTGAGGCGAGGAAGTGGCGCTTGCAGGACTTGGAGATTGATCGCCATGACCGCAGACAGAGGCGAAGGATGAGAAGGTTAGAGGACCGGCGAGGCTAATGGCGATGGATTCCAGTGCGAAGTCCGGGGATTTTGCCATGGTCTTCTTGGTTCATGCATTGTATCGGGTTGGAGAATAGAAAGATTAACTGAGGGTTTGAGGATGTTATTATGGCTTACATTGGCTATTTAATGGATTTCTAATTATTGGAAAGGAGATAGATTTTGATACGTGATATATGCTAATTAGAGATTTGGTGTTATCTTCACGACATGAAATCTTTCAATTAATCAAAAAAGATAATTATTTAAACTCAGAATAAACGTTTCCTATATATTATAACTGAATCTGCCAACTACAAAATTTCAATGTGCAAAATCCCAGTAGCTGACAGGGTTATGTTCCTATCCGATGATACAGATTTTAAATTCAAAAATCCAAATTTTAATTTCATTTCATAGATTAACTCATTACTAATTAATAATAGATTTAGTTATAACAGGAAACTCATATTGGTAGATTTTTTATGTTGAGAAAATATAATACCTAATCTCCTAGCTTTTACACGTCTCCCGTATCAATATCTATATTTTCTTCTAATAAAAAGAAAAACAATAAATATATACAGTAATACCCCAATTTGATTCACAAACATTAATTTCATTTTCTCCCTTAATTTGCCCACTAAATCTAACCCAATGCATGATCCACCACCACCATGGGAGTAGCATCTCCCTGACCTGTCCTCCAAGACATGGCCATGCTCCTCGATGGACCTCTAACCTTCTCCTCCTTGCCTCCGTCTCACGATCATGGCGCTTCAACCTGTCCCGGCAACATGACTTCCCTGCCGCCCGGCCTCCCTTATTCATCTCCTTCCCTACATTCTCTAAACCCACCAATGCCGCCAGTTCTTTTTCCTCTCCCGGGAGATTGCACGCTAGGAGACCTCGTCTCACTTATTGGATATTGATCCACAACCTCTTGGCCACTCCTACAGCCACCTTTATCGAAGTTGAATAGCTCAAACAAGCTCCGTTCTCATCCATATCCCCAAAGAAGACGCACCCACTTCCGCACACAACCGAACTCGAGACCGTGATCGCCACGCCGCTTCCCTCTTCCGGACGCTCTCGCGACGATAACTTAAGCTTCATGCAAAGATCTGCTAACTCAATGGCTTAGAATGGCGACCAATATTTTTCAAAAGCAAGGTGCTACATACGCCACATATTAATTACGCTGTTCACAAGAACAAGCTCTATATTAGGTTCGGTGAAATAGATCGGATGTGATGGATATCGATGGCTTATCTTCGGTATCTAAGTGGGGATTGTATGACCGGAGGCGGCTTGAACATCTTCCGTATTTGTGAAGTCGATAACGAACTTTTATGGATGTGGTCTAGAAATTTAGGGTTTTGGCTTCGGCTCCATCTTTTGATGAAGGAGAGGAGGGTGGTGAGGATGGAGGGCTTGGGTATGACTGTTGAGCAGGTGTAACGAGAGGCGAGCTTATGTGAAGAGTGTTGAAGGGGTGAAAAAGAACCTTTATTTTGAGAACTGGGTTTGATATATATAAGTTTGGTGTAATTTGTTAAAATGTGTGAGGTACTTGTCAAGGAGCAGATTGGCCTGCTCCTAAGAGAATTTTCAGATTTATACTAAAAGGTCTAATATTTTCCTATATTTTTGTAGAAAAACAATGGTAGGTGGATAATCTAACACCATCAATCTCACTCAACTTTCCTAATAACATCTCAATGGTTAAGAAACATTTCCTTGATTGCATTAATTGGCGCCTAGACAATGGTTCTTCCATTAGATTTTGGAAGGATAAATGGACCATAATAACTTCTAGCTCTTTCCATCGGTATATTCTCTTGCATGGTCAAGAAATGACGGTTCGAGTCATAGCTTTTTCCGAATGGAAATTTGATTCGACAACCTCATTTAAGGATATCACAATCTAATAGTAGCAGGTGGATAAGCAAAATCTTATGTTTTTCCTTTCTTCTTTACACCCTCAAATAGTTAAGACAACCCTATGTGCGCTGAAAATTGCCTATAAGTCCCCGAACGTAGCTCGTGATGACGAGAATAATCGACAAGTCATCCGATGAAGTAATGGCAAAAGCTTTGACGACACAACAAGTGAACGCAACGCAACGCTTCCTCAAGACGCTTCTACGCAGTATTCGGGCGGCCCCGGCCAGCCTAAGGGGTCAGGCGGCCCCTTATGGTCCGGCACGAAATTTTTGAAAAGAGCTATCTCTTTCGATTGTCACCGATTCCTCGAACCTTGGTGAACTGATGCGCCATGAGTGCGAGCGAAGGATAAACCCGACTTTGAAGCCTCAGCCGGAGGACAAGTCGACGAGCCAAATCAAGCCTAAAATCAGCAGAGAAGCCACGCGACGCCAAAACCGACATTCCAGAGGCTCTCGCCGAAGCGACATTCCAGGTGTCCTCGCCACGAGAACAGAGGTGTCTCGCCGAAGCAGACACTTCAGAGGTGTCTCGCCTGAAGAGATTCCATAGGTGTCTCGCCTGAAGGACACTAGAGGTGTCTCCCGAGCGAGACACCCAGAGGTGTCTCTACCAGACACACAAATAATGGGCTTTTGCTGGGCCACCAAGATCCGCCTGCATACCATAAAAGTGACGGCTAGGGTTTCATTTTCGAGGTCTGAGAGATAAAAAAGAGGAGATAGCCGAACTCTTGTGTGTGCCTAGGGTTAGAGAATTTCCAAGGGAGAGGAGATCAAGATCTAGACTTGCACGGGGAGATTTAGATTCAAGATCCAAAGTTTTCAGATCCGCATCTACAACAACAAACCATCCTTTGGATCAAGCTTGGCCTTGATCCAAGAAGAGTAACGAAGTTCGCTGCCGATTCGCTCACTACGCTGATTAATTCCTTGGCTAATTAATCTCTCAGATTCGCTTAGATCTCTCGATCCGACGATCTAAGAATTCCCACGTAAAAGGAGGGATTTTAGATCTAGATCCGCATCCGCATCTCGCTCGATCAACAATTGGGAAAGGAATCGCGTGGTCCACGGAATACATCCCCGACAGCAAAGAATCCCATCGCAGTTTGTGATCCGATAAACGGATCCGCGCTTGTTCACAAGGAGGAAAGTTGTAATTTTATCATTTTTCATTGTAAAAGCCTTATGCGTTTTATTCGAAACTCATTTGTAATCCCATCAAGGTAGAATGATTTCACCAAAAGATAGTGACTTTTCCCGAGAACAAGCCGGCGCACTACAGGGGAGCCACCGTCTTGCATCCGAGATCGCAGTGCAGCCACGGATTCGATCCCTGATCGAAGAGGTCGAGTACAATTCACCAGAGAAATTTGAGGCCTATCTCTCATCCAACTCCTTTTCCCCATAGCGGAAGCCCTCTCCGCAAGGAGGACTCACAAGCGCCACCGACCAAGCCGACGCCCTCGCCAACAACAATGACGCAATAACTCCCCCGCCATCCAAAGGCCAGATCTGATCTCCCTCCTCCGCCAATGAGGAGAAGTCCGCTTATGTGACTCTCTCAAAGAGAGCTAATCTGCCGACAACGCCTTTATGCTGTAATACGCAGCGCTAGAATCCATGGACGGTGTCCGATACAAGCGGATCCGAGAACCGACGGGCACGAGCCCCGAAGACGAAGATAGGTAGTAACTCCTCTAAACCGCCACCGAAGAATGGATCCGCCAGCGAGATCGCCCACCCTGGGCGGATCCAAAATGCCGTGTCCCCACGTGACGATGCACGCGGCTGGTTCAGTTACTCAAACCTAAAGGAGCAGAGGTGACCAAGAAGTCACCGTATAAGTCGAACTCACCTCCCGCACTGAGCTTTTTCCTCGATGTACCGACGCCTTCCACAAAGACTTCCACCACCACACCCCTTCCGATAAGGGTTCTGTTTCAACGCCTAGGTCCGGCTCAGCTTGGATCAAGGTGAAAGGTCAACCCCGCAGCTTGTTGAAGAGATCCGTGACAACTCGCAATGCGAGGATAGCTTTCCGACGGGAAGCCGGAGAATCCACCAACCGGTTTACGGATCGAGGTCCAAAAGCCTGAGACGCCACGCACTCCAAAAGCGCGGCGCATATGCCAGAATTTCAAAGACTTCGCGGACGCCAACCCAACCTCGATGGAGACGCCGCCATCCGATGATGACGCTATACCGAGAGATTGTGTCGCCGACGGTAGGTTGCTCCCGACTCATGCCGGCGAGTTGTACTATCGCGGCTGGGGTGAAGAAGTCTCAGAGACGAGTTCTCCGTAAACCGCATCCTCTTGCATTTGTACTAAACTGATCAAGGCAAAGGTTTCTCGATGCCGCCATAAAACTTGAAAGGGTGTCAGCCTTCCAAAGATCGAGCACCAACGAACCGCCAAGACTCTGCCGTTCCCGAAGAAGACATGCACTCGCCAAGGCAAGGATGAGCCGCTTGAGGTCACCATCAATATGACCAACAAGGCAACGCCGCCACGCAGATTCCGCAGCCCTCCCAACGTGACTTCTGGCTATGCGGGCATACTATCGCGGCGCCTAACTATCACGACCCAACGAGGGATCCCTTCAAGGCACACCGCAACGAAGAGTACCTTCGGAGATGAAGTATCTGATGACGGCTCGGCAATGGCATCCGATGACACCGCCTCTAGTGAAGGTCATACTGCGGAAGCACTCATGATTAGTGCAACTGAGGTGGCTGCTACTTGAAGAAGCCTGGCAAAACGAAAGACAACTTCAAACCGAGATGGACATGGCCATGCAGCCAGATGAGAGAAATGCATGACCGGCAGATGCAAGCCGATGATTAATCGCCAGAGGCAAATACGCAACAACGCCAATTTGACGGATAGCTTAACGGATGAAGAGCAAGACCTTAACACCGATGAGCGTAACGCCGATGATGACACCATGGTCCTACCTCAAAATCACGGACAAAATGCAAGGGAAAATGACAAGATCAAGGATCGGAGAGCAAGGTCAACTCGCTCATCTCGGCTCAAGAAGTGAAGAAGACGGGATTCCGCACTTACCCGAGAGTGGGAGTCAATCTCTATCCTAAGTTTAATTTAATAAACTTCACTGCTCGATGGGAGAGGGTCCCCACTCAACATCTTATCTACTTCAAGAGCCATTTAGAGTCATCTCCTGAACGAGCCCTTGATGGTTCGGTCGCTCGTTCAAGACCTCAGCGAGGGGCTTCGATTGGTACCATCTCAAAGCGGCAGCATCAACACCGGGAAGACATGGAATCTATGTTCCCGCGAACTTCTTCGGCGACTACGCAGGTTTCACTCGCGCTATGGGACGAGAAGCGTAGGATGGAGAAACCGTGGATAATTTTGTCAAACGGTTCAACATGAACTGCCGCGGACCCAATCACGAGGAATTCATCCTCAAGACCGCCAACATAACCTCTCGACGCGGATCGCATGGCGGGCACCGCATCGCCTAAAACCGAAAGACTTGAAAGTCCGAGGGAAGAGGCCGAAGCTTCCTCAAAAGGAGAAGGCGAGCGAGGTCAAGAGCTCCAAATCCACGGAACCAAAATTTTGTCCCCTAACAAGGGAAGGCGCCAATGAAGAATGTTGATGCGATCAAACTTTCCAAATGCAGCCACAAAGCAATAAGAAGCAGCTAGCTGACCCCATCGCAAAGAATAATAAGTCCCGAAACCGAGGCCCACGCCGTGTTTCCCAAGACGATTTTCGTGGACTAAGAGGTGCCTGATCTTCAAGTACTTGCTAGACAACAACAAGATCCAACCGCCATCGATCACAACCGTGAGGAAGCTCAAAGGACGACGGACCCCAGTATGCGCCTATCATAGGCGATACACCACCCGACCAAGTCATGCTACCACCAAGGACAAGATCCAAGCTTTGATTGAAGGGGTGATCACCCCAAAACCAAATAAGGGAAAGCAAGGGCGCACCACGCCCATAAGCTTTGGGACAAGGTTGCCTACAACCCGTTCCTAAACCGTGGTCAAAGTGGGAATGAAGACGGTGAATTACGATCCCCACAAGCAGAGAAGGGGTTAGTGCCGCACACACCCCAAATGGCAACTCCGGGTCCACCGGACTTACTTAAAGACGATCGGGCATACGCCTTCGCCTAAAAGAAGTCCAAGGAAAGGGCAAATCTTGCAATGCTACCTCGCCGGTTCTACTCACGACGACGAGCAAATTCCTACGGTTCTTTGTCTGAGGAGGAACAGAAGCCTTTGTCACCGTGAGGCGGAGTACGCTTACAAATACCCGATGACTCCAACCTTAATGCTAAAACGTTAACGAGCTTGGGTAGTAACAATTCCCACTGCCCGCCACTCCTAAGGAGGACGCCACCGAACGAAGGGGAAACAACCCGCAAACTCGAGGTGCAACCCCCGGCAACCTTGCTAATGCCCGACAAGGGATAGACCGGGAACACAAGCTCTCCCTACCGCCTCGATGTGATGGCACATTGGCCAACATCCCTAAGAATAACTTTATACGAGCTATTGAGGTTGTCCAAGGAAACCCGCTGGCAAGCATGCGGAAGCGCCGCGCATCGAGGTCTTCCTAACCCACATTAAATCAAGTCCGAGGAGCCGAGTCATCAGCCCGGAATGCAATGTGGCTCCAAGCATATTCCCCGCATCACGCTCTCTAAAGAGGATATGACGAAGACGCCAAGCATGACAGCCTACTTCACAGGGTATTGGTTCCAAATAGTCAACCGGATCCAAGTTGATCCGGTTCCGCCAGTGAGCATCATGCCTTTGCTCGATGTATAGCCCGGGATTCCTCCGCCAGGCTCGCCTCGACCGGGTAGGATATACGGATTTAACACCGGGTCTCACCACTTGGTAAAATCCGCATTAAGTGTCGATGGGGACTTAAAGTCCGAAGTCACCGCTACGCCATTGACGCAGACTTCCTATAACTTGTTGTTGGCCCTTGGATCCATAACCATGTTATAGTCCCTCTACCCTCCATCGTTGTCCAAATATGTCGACACTAATAACGAGGTTAAGACGGTGGTCGCGACAAACAACCGCTTAAAGGATCGAGAATTATTTCATCGACTCTCCTTTACTGTAATGAGTCCGACATCAATCATCGCCCATGGCACGGACAGCGTGAGGACGATATCGGGCCGGACTATAAAGGTGGTTTTGTTCTCAATGACATTGTACCCTTAGTAGTCAATCTTGACGAAGAGGGATCTTCCGATGAAAGTTGTAATTGGCGCCGTCAAGAAGAAATAAAAGATGATTTAGAGTACTCGTTGTGTTTGAATGATGTAATGAAAAGTTGTATAATGACAATTGCATATGCCAATTCGGTCATCCCGTAATACGTAAGCACCTTCGAGACTCCATCCAAGACGACTCGTCCGTCAAGGGAAGGGAGGCCGCAAGAAGGACTTAGTCTACTGGCGAGGGGAGTTGACTCCCACGCCCAACTACTTCCGCAGACGTTCCGGATGAAGATAAACCGAAACTTCATCTTTCCAGATATAGCCCGAAGCAAAGACCTCATGAAGAAGTGGGGCAACGACTTTGCGCTGGGAGAAGGACTTTATTTTGGGCTGATCTCCTGCTCCACCCAAGGTCGCGATATGTACCAAGGAAAGCCCGATAATTATTACGATTCAAAAGGGGATTGGGATACGATCCTCTTCGAAGATGAGTGTTGTTATCGATCAATAACCAACCACCCAACCTAGATGACGAAAGTACTCATCCGATTCCGCACTGACTCGACAAAGATCTAAGAGTTCGGGGTTGATGTCCAACATGGCTACAGGGACCCCACTACACCGAAGAAGATGAAGAATTGCCAACATGGGAAGACCCATGGGTCCATCATCTCAACATGCAATATGGGGACCGGTTTGAGCAGAGGGAGCCCATAAGACGCAGGTAGTCCAGATCAACATGGGTAATGAAGCACACCCTAAACTTATAAATATTAGCAACAGCCTTCCCCGAGGAAAAGAAAAGGTTGATCGCTCTTGTCGAGAGTATATCGATGTTTTCACTGAGCTACGAGGACATGCCGTGGCTCGACCCCAATGTGGCAATGCAATCACCGACATTAAAGTGGATGCCAAACCTGCAAACAAAGAATAGACGGTTTCGCCCACAGATTATGGAGGCAATTGTTGCGAAGTAAAGAAGCTCATAGCCTCGGTTTCATCCGAGGTTCAACATCCGGATTGGTGGCTAATATCGTTCGTTAAAAAGAATGGGACGATCGAATCAGGTCGACTACGAGATCCGAATGCCGCATGCCCAAAAGATGACTTCCCACTTCCACCACCGATGTGATCGCCGATAATACATGTGGATTTGAGCGAATGTCCTTCATGGATGGGTTCTCGTTACAACCAAATCAAGATGCATCCGATGACGAAGCACACGGCCTCAGAACTCCTCTAGGCATCTTCATACGTCATGCCATTTGATGAAGAATGCGGCGCCACTTACCGCCACAAGAATGACAAAGATCTTTCGTGATCATCTTCGAAGACGGTCGAATGTTACGCCGATGACTTGGTTGTGAAAAGTCGACAAAGATGACCATATCCGACTTGAGGATCGGATTCGACCTCATGCGACTCATCAATTAAAGATGAACCCCACCAAGTCTTTCCTCTAATGTCCAAAAGAAATTCCTGATTCGTTGTTACCAACAAAGGTATCCACATTGACCCCGATAAAATAAAGGCAATCAATGAATTGCAACCCCAAAGAATCTAAGGGAACTCGAGGATTACAGGGCGATTAGCGTGACATCCGACGCTTCATCTCCAACCTCTTCCGAAAATGTCACCATTCTCTAAGCCAACAAAAGGGGTGTCCTTTGTCCGATGACGCCTCGCCGAAGGCATTCAAGATATCAAAACATATCCGACGAATCCTCCCGTATCTGTAATCAAGCTCCGTAAACCGCTCTTGATTTATATCAAAGCGACGAACCATTCGTTGAGTGCTTTACTTGCACAAGACGACCACCACGGTCAATGGCAGCAGCGGTTTATTATCTAAGCCGAACCTGGTGGGTGCGGAATCTCGCTACCCAATGACCGAGAAAGAGTGTCTCGCTACCGGTCTTTGCGATTCGTAAAATGCGACACTACTTAGTTGGGCAAACGATCTACGCCATTTCTAACGTGAAATCGCTCGGTGTTCATGACGAGCCAGCCTCTATGAATTGGCGCCGGCGAAATGGGCTTTACTTTTGTCCCAAGATGACTCGCTTCAAGCCAGGTCAATTAAGGGACAAGCCATCAGCGATTTTGCCCAACCCAACAAAGGATACGGCTGAACTATTTGATGATCTACCGGATGAGACCCACGAGGTTAACACAACTCGCACCAACAGTGTGGCATTTATATTTTGATGGAGCGCCCCGAAGCTACCAACGGGCGAAGCCGGATGTTTAAGATCTCCTCGAGTCGGAGTAGTCTTAGTTTCCTGTGGAAGCATGTCATGCCTCGCTTATTCATCGACCGAGCCCCCGCTTCTAACAATGTCGCAGAGTACAACGCGCCTCATTGGACTTAGCTTCGCTAAAGAGTGGGTAGAGTATCTCGAAGCCTTCTGGGATTCCCAACTCATTGTCAAACGTGACTCGTGGGGACTATGAGGTCGAACCCGATTTAATCCCATACCATCGCCGCTATCGAAGTTAGCGGACTCGCTTTGAAGGATTCTTTATTGAGTACATTCCGCCGCCTGCATCGCGAGATGCATGCACCGGCGATTAGTAAAGGTTGGCGCAACCTCCCGAGATCGAAAGAAATGGTCACGTGAGGACCCACCATTATTCATTCCTATTTATGACAGGCGTAAAATGACGAAGGGTAGTCACTAAGGAAGTGTATGCAACCCAAGTCGGACTTGAGCCCCGAGATTGGCGCTTCCCTATTATTGACTACGCCTTGCACGGCATCCCGCCGTAAGATATGAAGGAGCTGAATCACCGAGAAGAGCTGTTCTTCTACAATACCGAAACCCGCATTTATCGGCGGTATAACGGTTTGCTACTCACGCCTTTCAAACAAAGAGGCAGAGGAAGTTCTCCAAGAAGCACACGGAGGAGAATGCGGTGCGCACTACCAGTCCTAAGCTCTATGATCGAACAGAGGATGGGGTACTACGGCCTACTATGGTCAATGATGCGGTCGATATGCTCTGGTCACGCCGGCCAAATACACGAACTACTCCGTGATCAACCTCCCGAGCAATCTTCACCACCACATCTTGGCCATTCGAGACATGGGGCATGGATGTGGTAGGCCCAATCTTTCCTCTCGCGGCCAAAGGTGATCGGTTTATCCCGGCGATCACCGACATTCTCAGTGGCAGAGGCGATTCCCTCAAGGAGGTAAAGCCAAGAATGTAATTCGTTCATCAAGCACCACGCCATCTATCGACACGTGTACCAAGATCGGATCGTACATGATAACGGTCCCGCTCATTAGCAATGCCTTCATTCTTTTTGAAATTTAAGATCCGTGACGCTCTCAATCAAGGCATAATCCGCCACAGAAACGGATTGGCGGAGGCCTTCAACAAAACGATCATTAAAATTCTCAAGAAGCTAGTGAAAATAACAAACGCCGACCGATGATAAACTCGGGAAGCACTTCGCGATCGCGACGACGATTCGCGACACCGACCGGGCTACCCGCACTCTCGGGTATAGGTGTGAGGCAGTCCCGCCTCTTGAAGTTCAGATTCCATCTCTCCGTGATTGCTCGCAACCGAGATGACGCATGAGGAGCTACATCAAAAGCCAAGAACTTGAGATGCTAGATGAAAAGCGCTTGGAAGCTCAACAAAGACATTGAGTTTTACCAAGCAAGGATGTCCGTGGCCTTCAACAAGAAAGTCCGACAAAGGAGCTTCAAGGAGGGAGACTTGGTCCTCGGGCCGACGACCGATAATTCTCGACTCCAAGAGGAAGGGTAAGTTTGAACCCAAGTGGGAAGGGCCGCTTGTGATTGAAACGGTCTATTCCAATGGCGATATCGCCTTATCACCCGTGAAGGTATTAATGCCGACAATGGGAAGTTCTCAAGAAGTACTATCCTTAGTACCTTCAGATAACCCGCTTTGGAGGAAGTTCTTCTGAAATACTTTCCTGAGATAACCCTAATCCTTTCCTCCGAATTCCCCACCGATCAAACTCATTGACGGTGGGTCCACAAAATTTTCTCCGTCCCTCCACCAAAATTTTCCCCCTTGACTTCTTTCAATAAGCAAGGGGTCCACAAAATCTTTTGATCCTCTATCAAAATCTCCTCTTGATTCCTTTCAATGAACAAGAGGTCCACTTTCAAATTCGGAGATCACTTTCTGATGAACAGAAAGCCTCCATCATTTCCATTTCAGTCACGCCCTCCCATGGCGGTAGTACTAAAATTAGAACACTCTCGATAAACGAGACCTTCAGATCAGGTGGCGAATCCTATAAAAGTGAAAACTACTGTGATCTCTTCGATTCTGAGTGGAGATCCCACTCTTAGTTTCACCTTAAGAGATTCTCGGGAGATCCCACTTTTAGTTTCCCTTTCTTGGAGATAGGATATAAAATTCTTCCTCTCCATCTTCCTGAGATAGAATATAAAATTCTTCCTCTCCAAGACTAAGAAACAGATATAAAATCCTTCTTTTCTTATGTGCACTGGGGTTCGCCTCTCACCCGCATTAAAAGGAGACTCGAAATAGAATATAAAATTCTTTCTTTCCAAAGACTTGGAGACAGAATATAAAATCCTTCCTCTCCATCTTCCTGAGATAGAATATAAAATTCTTCCTCTCCAAGACTAAAAACAGGATATAAAATCCTTCTTTTCTTATGTTCACTTGGGGTTCGCCTCTACCCGCATTAAAAGGAGACCCGGAAATAGAATATAAAATTCTTTCTTTCCAAAGACTTGGAGACAGGATATAAAATCCTTCCTCTCCGACATCGGAAATAGAATATAAAATTCTTCCTTTCCCACAATCAATTCCATTCACCACCGATCCGGTTCAGTCCTTCTCCTGACAAAGAAGACACCAAGATTCATCTTGGGGCATTTTATCCCAAGCCTAAGAAGGATGAAGCCAACGCTACCACGCTGTCGGGTGGTCTCTTGCCCCAAAAGAGTACGGCCTCACGATTCAACATCGTAGCATTAAGTCTAAGAGAGTCTCATTCTTTTAGCACAACGTCATGTGCGGAACGGATCCGATAATCCGCATGCTAGCCGGTTCAAACGCGGACGGCAGAAGGCCAATCAAATCCGCTTGAGGGTCGGGGTTACAATAACCCCAAAGTCACTTAACACGCTAGTCTTTTACCCGTGAAAAGTGACAAAGTCTATGTATTCAAAATCATAGCACCAAGTCTAAAAGAGTTTCATTCTTTTAGCACAACGCCACATGAACGGATTCGATAATCCGCATGCTAGCCCGGCTTAAACGGTAACGGAAGGCAAATCAAACCGCTTGAAGGCCGAGGGTTTGCCAAGAATTCTATGAATGCCGTGGACAATGAAAATGACAAATCGCAAGTCACAACAACAATGGAACTACCGCCGACGACCGACTTCGCAGCTTGGTCCTCTGAGCCCTTTCATGAGTAACCACCGCTATACCTAGCTTTGGAGGAACATCTTACCAATAGAAAAGAATTCATCAAGACCGCCAAATTGAGGATGAACTAGATAACAAGACTAGTCCCCCAATTAAACGGGATGGAGACTCAAGTGTTTCCAGGTGGGCTATCATAGAGAGCCGACCTCATTGCACCAAGAAATGGGATATGTCAACCTAGATGCATGGAGTCAATCGGGGATGTACACAAGGGTCAATCATTACTCCTATGTGGTCGGATTCATCAGATCTCCCCTGGGAGAGTATAGGTCACAAAGCACCATGCACCGCTTTTTCATTTCGTGACGGAGCCCTATCGCAGGCACCTCCTCAAAGGAGATTAAATGCGTCCCCGCAAGAAAAACTCCCACGAGGCACTAATAGTATACAAGTGAGCATTGATCTCCTCAAGCAAAGATATTGATCTCCAAAGGGAAAGAGGCCAATTTGCGCCTCCCTTCCAAGTTGTCCCCTAGAAGTTTGAACAAGGAACTGACAAGTTACTTCATGGTCACCCGCAGTTCCAACCACCTGACCAACGGATCAACTTGCGTCAGGACAATGAATGCAACTCATGAAGGGTTCCTTCTCCAGCCGGATCAGTAAATCCCCATGATGGTCGAACCCCTGAATACTCCAATAAGGAATATGAGTATAAACTGTTCCCTAATTTATTGGAAAGTTCCTGGAGGATAACCTAATTCTATTCCAACAAGGAGTAGGATTCTCCCACCGCGATACTCCAACTAGGTATACGAGTCTAAACTATTTCCTATTTTGTCGAGAAGTTCCTGGAGAATAGTTTTATATTCTTAAGGATAACTCGACAATCCCCAATTTATCCCATCGGGTTCACCACGCTGGACAATTGTGATGAAAAATCGCCAATTGGAGGTTGAATTCGAGAGAAAATTTTTGATCCTGACAACGCCACATCTCAAGAAAATCCTCCGCGTGGTCACCCCGCACCGAGCATCGCAAGAAGAGTTCACCAATCAAAGGATGAATCCTCAATATTCTCCCACTGGGGTTAGTCTTATGCCAAGCCATGCAGTGGAGATTTCACTGATTCAAAGCTAAGTCTCACGGAATTGGATGAACAGTTCGACGACAACTCACACTCACGAGCTAAAAATAAGAAAATTCATTCATCGGCCATCGAGTCAAGATTTTCAAGCCGGTCGCAATAAATGCAGCACCGCGATACTTTTAGTTATCCTACAGCACCGGATAGTCCAAAGAATCGGAGAGATCAAGATTTGAAGCCGCTTTCAGGTCCTATTACATCGACTGAAGGTCTGGGCCTATCACATCCAAAGTATTTCGCTTCTTCTATGAAAGAGCGAGATCGAAACACTTTGGAGGGGGTATCCGAGGCATTGAAAATTGCCTATAAGTACCGAACGTAGCTCGTGATGACGAGAATAATCGACAAGTCATCCGATGAAGTAATGGCAAACCGTTGACGACACAACAAGTGAACGCAAAAGCTCTCCTCAAGACGCCCTACGCAGAAGTTTCTGGGGTCCCGCCAGCCTTTAGCAAGCGGGGGTCAAGGGGCAGCTGCCCCGCGGTTACCGTAAATTTTTGAAAAGAGCTATCTCCTTTCGAATTGTCACCGATTCCGGAACCTTGGTGAACTGATGCCATGAGTGCGAGCGAAGGATAAACCCGACTTTGAAGCCTCAAATTAAGCTCGGAGGACAAGTCGACGTGAGCCAAATCAAGCTCGGAAAATCACAGAGAGAAGCCACGCGATGCTCGGTCAAAACCGACACCAGGCGTCTCGCCGAAGCGACACTCCGAGGTGTCTCGCCGCCAGACACTCCAGAGGTGTCGCCAGCGAAACACAGAGGTGTCTCGCCGAAGACACCCATAGGTGTCTCGCCACCGAGATCACTGAGGTGTCGCCCAGCGAGACACCAGAGGTGTCTCACTGGCGAGACACCCGCGCCAATGGGCTTTTTTGCGGTTCGCCGCATCCGCCATTGTACCTATAAAAGTGACGGCTAGGGTTTTATTTTCAGAGGTGAGAGATAAAAACAGAGGAGATAGCCGCCAACTCTTGTGTGTGCCTAGGGTTAGAGAATTTCCAAGGAGAGGAGATCAAGATCTAGACTTGCACGGGGAGATTTGCGATTCAAGATCCAAAGTTTCGGATCCGGATCTACAACAACAAACCATCCTTTGGATCAAGCTTGGCCTTGATCCGAAGAAGAGTAACGAGTTCGCTGGTCGATCTGTTCACTACGCTGATTAATTCCTTGGCGAATTAATCTCCAGATTCGTTTAGATCTCGGACCGATCGATCTAAGAATTCCAATAAAAAGGAGGGATTTTAGATCTAGATCCGCATCCGATCTCGTTCGATCAACAATTGGGAAAGGAATCGCTACGGTGGTCCACGGTACATCCCCGCAGGCAAAGAATCCCATGCGAGGATCCGATAAACGGATCCCGCGTTTGTTCACAAGGAGGAAAGTTGTAATTTTTATCATTTTTTCATTGTAAAAAGCCTTATAAAAAGGCGATTTTTATTCGAAACTCATTTGTAATCCCATCAAGGTAGAATGATTTCACCAATGAAAAAGATAGTGACTTTTCCCGAGAACACCCTAAACATGAAGCCTGACTCAGTCAGGGCGGTTCACAATTAATTCTTTTTACAAGTTTTCAATAAGGAGGGGAATCTCTTCACACTTATACAGCTTCATTTGGAATCCAGTCCTTCGAGTAAGGTGTGTGTATTTGCATGGTTATTGTCTCATAACAAACTGCATATTAAGATGCAGTTACAGAAAAAGGGTGGAAAGGAAACACAAACTTTGTATTGTAGATGCAACTACAGAGAAAGGATGGAAAGGGGACACAAACTTTGTATTGTCTAATGATGCCTTAGAGCACGCAGATCATCTTTTTTTACAACTGCCATTTATGTCGATAATATCATCAATTCTGTTGTTTGTTTGGTTACGAATTGGTCAGGTTCCTCCACTAGCAAGGTTGCAAAAGCTCTGAAATTGGCCTTAAGTGAACAAGATCTGTAGTACAAACAAGTTAATAGAAGAGAAGATGGTGAAGAAAAAGGATCTCAAGCTCCAAATGAATTAGTGGTTTTCTTTTGTTTGCCTCGAGAAATTAGTTTTTACTTTGCATTAAATATGGGGCTGGCTTTGGTTCATGGCTGCATCTTTGCCGTGAATGATGGCTATGGTCCTCTCTTGGGTCATTAATTCAGTCATGGAGCAAGCTTCATAATATTATGCCAAGTAAAACTAAATTTCTTTTTCAAACAATTTAGATACTCCTTGTATCCTTTTGCTTTTATTATTGTCCTTTAACTTTTCTAATAATATATAAATGAGGAAGTGATCCCTTATTTTTGTTAAAAAATTTTATTTAATGAATCTTCATATCCATTTCCTTTTTATAGAATACTTGGAACAAAAGTAGCGAGTGGTAATAAAATATAGCAACCTATGCTTTATATTATCTTGTTGAAATATAAATAGAGTTTATAATTAATTCATGGAGTATTTTGGACTTTTCAAAGGGGATAAATTTAGAAATAGATGGGGTAAAATAAACTTTAGTTTTATAGGAAATTTTTTCCTATAAAATAATTCTGGTTAAACTTGGATTTGTAGGCTAAAAGCCCTTTTAGAGGTGAGTATGTTTAAATTAAATAGGAGCAAAACTTTGAGTTTATAAGCAAAATCCATCTACATTTCCATATGTTGCAGCATTTATGGAGAAAACCAAAATAATAATTATTTAGGTATTTGAGTTTAAAATATTCTATACCTAAACATTTACCACCAAAAAGCAATATAGGACAAAATTTAGCAATTTATAATGTGTACATCCTGTTAAGATACAAAGCAAGTTTTAAAATTTTGATGATGTTTTTTTGGCTAAGACCGTTCTACAATACATACTATCACCAATTCATGTTATGGAGAAAACCAAAAAAAAGATTAGGCATTTGACTTTAAAATATTTTGTGCCTAATCATTTTACTACCAAAAAAGCAAGATAGGATAAAATTTAGCAATTTATAGTGTATACATCCTATTGAGATATAAAGCAAGTTGCTACTTAATACAGCAAATAAAAGCACAAGTGAAATTAGGATATCCACATGATCCTAATCGCTAGGGACAAATACTAAATACTATGGATTCTTCCTCTCTAATGCAAACATCAATGACATTGCCCGGCATCGAAGAGTAGAAGTTCTTGGGCACCAAAAGGAAGTTCTTGCTAGGGTAACTCCCTCCCACTTCTTAAGATTTACAGCAGATGCCTTCAACTGTAGAGATCTTTCACCATCACTCACCGTAAGCTCATACCAGAAATCACTCTCCATAGAACTCGGGCGAATGCAGGCCACCGATAAATTATTTCCATTGTCATGGCTATCATTGAGAAGGAGGAACAGGAGACCATTTTGTACAGGGAGTGCAAAAAATGGTACATCCTCAATATAGATTCTATACTGTTCTCCGTACTGAAAACCAACCGAGTTTTGGTGTGCAGGAAAGTGAGCTGAGACTTGTTCGGGGGATCCAGAGAAAAAGCAGCCGGGCATAGGGCAGAAGCAAGGCGCATGAATGCATCTTTCTTGATGAGATGATATCTCGAAATTTGTGAGTGTTTTGTTACAACCGTGTCTGGAATAACAACATCGGAATTTGATTGATTCGATGATTTTCTCGACGCACGGACATCGACTGAATTTGACTGGCTGAAAGCAGGCCGGGCACCTGTTTTGAGGGAGCTTAGTGCAGCAGATAGAGCATGCTACATGTCCATTCTCACACTGAAAAAAAACACATCATCACTTGAAATCATATTAAAATGAATATCCAAGGATTGAAATTCCAATGATTGAGTTGCGCAAAGTAACATAATATAACAATTGCAATGAGTATGTTTATAAGCTTTTCTGGGAAAACATAAAATGGCTTTTTGGCACTGGAAGGGGGAAAAGATTATTGATGAAATCACTGCATGCTTGCAATCAAGAATTGATTATGCAATAGTAATAAAATGAATTTCTAAGTATGGAGGTTCATTTGAATGAGTTTCACCATGTAATATCAAAATGCCTGTGTAAAGTGCACACTTGGTATTTTGTGAATAAATGTTGATAATTACTTTACATTGGATATTTTCTATCAATTTTCCATATGTGGTTGCTAATACTTATATGCCCGCCATTTAAGTTTAATTTGAATGATCAAAGTTATAAGATAAGATCGATCCCCTACAAAGTGAGTTTGGATAGGATTTTTAGGAGGGAAGGGAAGGGTAGGGGTAGAAAAATTGTAATGCAAACCCTTCAAATATTATGTTTGTTTACAACTTTTAATTAGTAGGGGGAAGAGAGGAGAGGGTTAATATAAGCAAATTTCCTCATTTTCTGAGGGATTGGGAGTGGAGGGATTGAAACTTTGGTGTGTTTGTCAACTTCACACTCATTCAGTAGGCCTTAATCGGGTTAGGATTGAACCAAGGAAGGAGTGGTCTAAAGATAACCTAGATAAGGGCCTCTTGTTTGAACTTAAAAAAAAAAACTAGTCAAATCTTGTATAAGTTTTTGCCAAATGCAATTTACGTCTTATCCAAGTTAGTGGATAAGTTGCCAAACAAGCCAAACATTCCCAATATTACCCTTAGAGGACATAAAAAATAGATGTTTATTAGTTCTTCAAAGGGTATATTGGTCAAGTAGCATTCCTTCTTTCTATTCTCTCAGTCCTAAACAAACACAAATTATAACATACTCTCTCTTCTCATTGTCTATCCAAATCACAATTAAGTAGCATTCCTTCTCTTTCTATTCTCCGTCCTAAACAAACGAAATTATAACATACCCTCTCTTCTCATTGTCTATCCAAATCATAATTAATTTCATTCCATCCTCTTCCTCTCCATTCCCTCCTTGGGTTTATTTCGATCATTCCACTCTCTTACCTCTTTGTGTATCCAAAACCACCATTAGTTTATGTTTGTGTGTGTGTATCATAGAACATATTATCATACACAATTATGTTATCAAACATAATAATATCCGGTGATGACATATAGTTCCAATTTGGCTCAAATTAACAAGAGGTAGAGCCCTAACCAAATCAAACTATAGCAAACACAATGTAAGTTGTAACAACTTATTGATCCTTAAGATTTGTTTCTGATAATTTTCCTCTAACTAGAATAACTATTTCAACGGAGAACAAAAATATAATAGATCCATGATACATAAAACTATCCATGAAAGAATATTGATAACATGATTTATTGCATTGATTACTCTTTAAAAAAAAACTGAAGTGTCACTCATTTTTTAAGATTTTGGTGACCAAAGTTACCTATCTCGATTCTTAATATCTGGTAAACTGTGAAATTATCTTTTATGAGAGAGAATCTGGTTAGCTCTGTCATCCAAGAACCTTTCCACAATGTCACTAGAAAATGACTACATTTACTTTCTTCGTATCAAATTCACAAAAATCTTTGAATTTTTGCACTATTGATTGAATCCTCATCATGTGGTTGCTCTGAGATTCTAAATGGTGGCAACAAGACCTTTGAGTTTATAGGTGAGATGGATCTAATCAACTAGGAAAAATGTAGATGCCTAAATAACAGTCATAGAGCTTCACAAATTTGCAATCATAAAGGTGTTTATGATGGACACCGAAAGAATGAGTAAGTTACGAATTTTCTAAAATTCTTAATTTCCATGCTTCGCACATGACATTTGGAAAAAAGGAATTTTAAAGTAAGAGGTTCTAATTAAGTAGGGTCTACTTACCACAGAATAAAGTTTCCAAAAAAAACATTGTATGGAGGAGGAAAGCCATATGAAGTAATAGGGTGTAAATGGATATTCAAAGAATTCAAGTTTACTTAAATTAATCCATTAAAATGAATACGATAGAAGAACATCCTAATTTACATAATTATGCGACCGACCGCTTAAAGACGTAATAAATAAGTAGACATTAGCATACACATATATGCAACTTTAAAGTCCGACAACTAGGTCTTCTCCATTTACTCTTAACTACAAATTCCATAAAATTGTTGTCTAGGGTTGCAATCCTAAATTTAAGAGAATAATCAAAGTCTACGCACTCATCACCAACGAAATTCTAAATCCCTAATCTTGAAACTCTAATCAATTTCACAACAAAATGAAATCAAACTGATACAAATGGGGCCTCAAAGGCTTGCAAAGAAATGAAGCAATCAAGAATATCGCGATCGATCGTCATCGAAATCTCTATTTTGGTTCTCAACTCATGACATTTCTTCTTGATTTTCTCGCGATTTTTGAGATTTATTTTGATTCTCGCTTCGACGGTGATTGACTCTCTTTCTTTTGTTATTTTTCCTCTTCTTCTCCAAATATAATCCTTGCCATTTTGTTCGGTTTCCGTCTTTATTTCAGAATTACGCTTTGTATTGTAATGAGCAAAATTGAGCCACGCGCGAGATTTGTCTGAAGAAGTCAAAAATAACCGACTACTTTCTTAAAGAATGAGAAAAGTCCGGTTGAACAGTGTAAACTCTCTGGAAATCCCCACTCCCATCTACGTATCCTAATCCTAAAACGCTACTCTCTCTGCATCTCAATTCCTTTCCCTCTCTGTCCCATTTCAAGATCCTCTCTCTCTCTGCTAAAATCAAATCTCCTATCATCTCCCAGTGCTCCTCCATCGCCTCCTCGATCAGCAACTTCCACGATTGGCAATCTCTGATCTTTCACCGCGCTCACTCTTCTCCTCAAGTTCATCTTCACCCTCTGTCTCTGCGATCGTGGATCAATCTCGACTAAACTAAACCCTAATTGCATTCAGAGACGACGTCGACAATGAACACGACGACGGCGAACTTCGACGACGGCGGGCGGCAGACTTTTGAGGAGGCGGCGGCGAGCTTCGAGGTCGATGAAGGCGAACTTCAAGGAGACCACAATCTCCATAAATTTCTGATTGTAGTAGGTATTCCTTTTGATCTCACTTCCTTGCACCTTTTGATCTCTTATGTCTGACTAACTTTATACCTCTGGTTTCTTTGAATATCTTCTTACTTTGTTTAGTAATTAAAATTGCATTCCTTCCTTCACTATAATACATTTTGTCAGTTTTTTCATATTTTTGGTTAAAGTGCTAACTCTTATACATGCAGGAAATTTTAAGTTCGAAACTGTGTATCTGTGATACCTGGAGAATTTTAGGTCAAATCTCTCCTGTGTATTCAGTATCGTTGTCAAAGCTGTGTGTCTGTAATATATCTTGGTTGCAATATTCTAAAGGCCCATCTTGGTCACAGCTGAACCAAGACAAATTAGCTGCTGGTCTAAGTGGACCTACTTTATCTTGATAACTTAATCTAGTCCTTTATAATGTATTGACACATATTTTAATGTTTCAGCTTAACCACCTGAATTTGCATATAGAGGAACTTAGAGAGTCAGTGATGCAGAGATGCAGGTAATCGCAAAAGAAATAATGATAATAATAATCTGTTTTGTTAGTACCATCACAGTTGTGTCGACTCTAAATGTTTGAATCGTAATTTTTCATACTGTTTTTCTGATTCATGTTGATTTTGTATGACTCTTTAGCCCCCTTATGTTTGCTGCTTAAAGTAGTTGAACCCCAGACTTCCTGCACCCCGTTCCCAGCCAGTATTATAAATGATACTGTTTTAAAATGTGATTAAAAAACATGTTTTAAGTTTTCAAGAAATTTAGTCATTACTGTACTTAATTGTTGAGCTTGGGTTTAGAGTCACATAGATAGACTCAAATCCTCACTTAGAGCTTGAAACAAGTTAAAAGAGAGATGAGTAATTGGCATTATGAAAAATATTATGTCCTAGATACTGTTGCTAAACTATGGAAGTACTTTTCTAAGTAAGCGAATTTCTAGCTAATCAAGTGTTGGCAACTTGTATTATGTTAAAGAACAGACTGTTCTTCTGTTCTTTTATTCGAAATTTTATAATTCACGATTCACCTATAGAAGAGGAAAAAGCTGTTTTATAGCTCTTTTCCTTGTCTGCATTATGATATTGTTTATTTTATTTGATTAAAGTAACATTAGCATCGTTGAACTGTTCACAGTAAGCTGATAGGATAAAAGCTCTTACTTTCAGCAGCAGCTCATGTCGTGCCATAATCTTTTTTAGCAGACTAGTGAAGGTGTTCCACATTAAATCACTAGAACATTTCAATCAGAAAATTCATTCATTTAAGTAGTTCCTGCTTGACATTCTACTTCTACTTTTGTCCCTAACTATTCTCGAAATTAGTTCTCACATGCCTGCATGCTCTTTTCAGTATCAAGAGAGACTACTATGTGCTTTAATTATGCTCTGAAGTTTATTATCTAATAAAATCCTTGTTAACTTGAAGATGCAGTTGGGGTTTTGAGCATCTCACTGGGAGTACTGAATAGCTTTTCCATGCATAACCTCATTCAGCATGGTTTTCCTTCATTAAGCATGGATATATTTAATTTCAACACCCTGGAAGAAAGAAACAAAAAGAGATTCCATAATAAAGCATGCTGTTAGCTAATGCAAGCCATCTTTAAGCCGTAGATTAATTAATTTTGGAAGTCTGCGTGCTGGTGACTTGATACCCACTAGCAACTCTTTAGTCTACTTGTAGGTCACTAAGCTTGAACAATATTTTGACAGGAAAATGTCTACAGAGGAGAAAAGAAAACTTAGTTCGGGGATTGCCTCTTTATGTCCTGAATATCTTTACAAGGCATTAGAGCTTATTGCTCAGAGCCATCCAAACATCCAATATTCAGCTGAAGAGGTGGACATTGACATTGACGCTCAGGTGATTCACTCTTACCTCAATTAAAACTCTTTCGTCTTATCACTTATAATTGCAACCTAAAAATGGAATTCTTACGACATCATTAACTATATTGAATAAGAAAAAATGTGTGTATCCCTCCACTTTTTTCACCTTAGTTTTGTAAACCCTCCTTCAACTTTCATGTTGTATCCCCTCATAACAGAAAAATAGAGGCACGGAAAATATAACAGTTATCATGTGAGCGATAAACAGGGTCAAGTAAAAGTAATTATATCTGTAAAATAATTTGAATTTGGCGTCCTTGTAGCGATATCAGTATTGTAAATCTATAAATAATATTATAAATATGTTAACAGGCTCGTTAAAATAGAAATTTGGTATCAGGATGTAAATGTTGGTATTTATCAGTATCATCAAGACTACAATTATGATTCTAAAATCACTATAAATAAAAAAGCACAATTATGAATTATATTTAATAAGAAAAAGTATGTATTCCTCCATCTTCATGTTAGGTTTCTTTTAAACACGCTTCTTCAACTTTCATGTTTTATCCCTCCTTTCCGTAACTGCACAATTGAGGCACAAAGAGAAGTAATAGCAATGGTAAAACAATTCGATCATCCCGATAACTTCGTCACTGTTGAAAATTTATAAATAATGTTATGAAAATGTTAACAGGCTCGTTAAAACAGAAAATTGGTATTAGGATGTAAATGTTAGTCTTTGTCAGTATTATTAAAACTACACATTATGATTCTAAAATCTGTATTTCCTCATGAAAATTAATCCATGCTAATAAGTTAAGGACTAGACATAAATATCTAGTATTGCCTCTGCAAATCCGAAGAAGGTCTATGATTCTATTTCTTTTATGGAGGGTAGGGGTGAAGTACTTAGAAGATTAGGGGAAATTTTGAATGAAAGTTGAGGGAAGGGCAAAAGAATATACTGAAAGCAAACACATTTTATGCTAATTAATATTTAAGTAAAACATTCATCAAGAAAGCGTTTTCGTGTTTTCAATAAAATCACTGTCTGAGTAACAAGTTCAAGTGCATTCATTATTCATGGGGCTCTGCTGGAAGAATCACTGTCTAAGAAAGAGATTAGTTGCATAGACCATTCTTTACTGTATGTGTTTTACAAAATACTCCTCTAATTTTTATATTTTGCAGAAAACACATTAGAAGAGAATCATATGTTGATTATGTCACCCATTTTGATATGAATTTACCCTTTCTGATGTTACCGTAAGAAAAGCGTGTCTCCAATAGTTTACTAATGTTGAAATAGAGTCTATTGTTTTTAAGACTGATTATTTCCTGCTACAGAGCGAACTCACACTACGGAGGCTGAAGTTCTTTGTGAAGGGGTACTGGAGAATCAAGCCAAAATTCTGCAACCAAAGCCAAAAATCAGTCTGTGGCTGCTGATGACATCTCAATGCACAAGAGGGTGATATGTGATGCTCTGGCCAAAACTGCAAGAAAAAGGAGCAAAAAGCTTTCAACACTATCTTGATCCTGTTTATATTTCTACAAACAAACAGTTTCAATTACCAATAGACAGACTTGTACATATTATATGAAGAACAATATCTGTTTACAATACCTTTTTGAGATTTATCACAAGTTCCCTAGTGGGCAGTTTCGTAGTACAAAGGCACGTTTGCTGTTTCGTTTTTAGAAAATTATTACTGTTGTCTGATGTGCAGCGTATACTTCTTGTTTACATCCCTCTTTTATAATTGTAATTACAAAAGGGTTGGATCTGTAATCCTCAATGTTCATTTTGTTCGGATGCTGTAGAATCAGACGATCGCTTGTTTCTCAGTTGCCCTTTCTCTTTGCAAGTGCGGAGATTTTTCATTAATCTTTTACATATTGCATCATTGAATGTGCAATGGTAAGTTTTTGTCCAAATAGGATAAAAATGTAAACGCATGTATGTGTATTTCCTTACTTCGCTTCAATTCAATTCTCAGCTTTTTCTTATAGTCATTCCTATTTTTACTTAAAAGTAATTGATATTTCTTTAACTATGTAACTGCTCTTCTACAGAAGATTCCAGAGTGTAGTAAACTGTTAGCCAGTGGTGCTGCGAGCGATGAGCGCGCACATTTGCCGTTGGTAGAAGTTTCGTGAGTAAGTTTTCAAGCTTCTCTTAACTCTTTTTCATTTTCTTTGATACTCTCTTCCACGATATGTAGATATGATAGATTTTTATATTTCTCATTGCTTTTTATATCTCGACCACGATTCACATTCAACAACTACGTACCTTTTGTATTGCCTATTTTCTATTAGTGGCCATGTTTTGTTTATGAAACAAATTGCAACATAGTTCTTTATGTTTTCTGAGTTGCATATTGGTTCTGCAATTCTTCATTATTGCTCCAACTTTCCTTTTAAGGTTTATAATCTTGACATTACTGTGCTTTTTGCTTAAAAGCTTGCAAAGGAATTTCATATTGGACTGAATATCTACTCCTTTAGTGACTTCCAGAACATTTCTTGCCTTTTATGCTGACTTCATGCTTCGACTTTGCTAACTTGTTTACAACATCTGATCAAGTAGCTTGTTCCACCGAAAGCAATTAAGTAAACATGAGGAAGCTTCTCAAGCTAACTTTCGGGTAACAGTACTCTGTAGAATGTTAGTGTGTTCCTTCTTGACATGTAATATTAGTATTGCTAGATACTTGTGATGCATTCTGAAAAATTGAGGGTTCTTTTTTTCCAGCCGATTTTGATTAGATGATCGCTACATTCTTTGTGGTTTTACAAAACAGATTGATTTTCTTTCAAGTACTTCTACATATAAGCTGAATTGTTTTAGATATGAGCATGTGTTTGTTATAACAGAGTATAATATTTATGCTCTTTATTAGAAATAATGTGTATTACATCTCCTTGCCAGATTGTTGAATTTTGTTACTTTTTGCATAAGGTTAAATTCCCTTGAAAATTATGATTAATGGAAATCATTTTAGAGAAATCTTCACCAATTATTTAAATAGAATTTCATTTTTCTTCCCCGCCAGTGGGGGTGGTGGGGTGGGGAGGGTGTATTTGCTAGTACTCATCTGAATCTGTAAGTTGTCGAACTGCATTCATCTAATTTGTAATGTCTGAAATTGCTAGGGAACTTGTAAAACTCTCCTGAATTCAACCTTTGTGAATGCTAAAAAACTGTCTACGGCCATTATATTATTTCTTGGCTTCTTTCTGCAGCGTGCATGATATCGACAGTCCATTTAGTTCCTTTTCCCCATTTCAGACGCTTCTTTCTCAATTCTAGTCTCATTTCAGAATCTTGTCTTCTCGTTCTTTTGATTTTTAGCTTTGTAGGATTTTATGATTTGATATGTTCAATATATATTCTTGAAACATAAAGACTCAATGTGACACATGATATCTTTCATGTGGGTCACAAATATAATCCTCAAGCAGTATGGAACTTCTAGGGCAGACAGAAGTAGTCTTTATAGTTCTTGCGAAAGAAAACTTCTTTAAAATGTTTAGCTCAATCATTTGTGCTCTTTTTTTCACATTCCTAATATTATCACATAAGTGCCCTCAAAAATAGTTGTGGGATATTGGACATTGTTCACGAGATAGTTGAAGGTTTTCTCTCCTTGAGCACTATGTGTCCAACCTTAATGCAGGCGCCTGTGTGGCAAAGGAAGCAAAAATTCGGTGCTAAGGTTACTTATCTGTACTGTTATTATTATTACCACCATTATATCGTGCCCAATATCGTTAAAAATGTTTGTGATTTTGATTTTCAGATTTTATTATCAAATCTCAGAATCACACTTTCCCCGTTACCTCTGGCCGTGATAATCCAAACCAAGTTAATTATACTAATATCTTATGGATTTGAAGTTTATTTATTTAATTCCTATTGTGTATTGTTTAGTCCAATTTGTTTTTAATTAAATTAAAATTAAGCAAATGGTAATTCATTTGAAAGTTATATTTGAAATAAACCATAATCGATCAAACTTGTCACACAAGTGTGTGTGTGTATATATATATATATATATATATATATATATATATATATATATATATATATATATATATATATATATATATATATATATATATATATATATATATATAAGGTTTGTATATAGAGCGAATACTAAGGAGGAAAACTCACTCTGCCAAGATCAAAGAGAGGTCCTTTGGCGTCATTTGAAACTTGAGACAAGAGTGAGGCAATCCTCAAGTCAACTTGTCACACAAGTATATATACAAAATCAAGCAGTGGTCATACCCATTCCTAGCCAACAAAGTGTAGAAAGTAAGCCTTTAAGTAGCAATTAGTTAAATGTACAAAACAGATAGCGAACTCCACATCAAAAGTTATTATCGACCATTTCAGATTTAGCCCCATGAAGACTCTGAAGATCATACTGTTTGGCTATGGCATGAACAGTGACAACCTTCTTCTTCTCCGTGTTACTTGTCCAAAACATGGTGAAGTATGAAGCATTAGCCGTTAACTGAGCTAAAATTGCAATTTCTCTAAAAGTCAGATCATTGCGTGCTCTCCATAAATACCAACACAAAATAGGGAATAGAATTAATCAAAGCTGACGGTATTGCTTGTCTGGGATAAAGGATCCAGAAAATTGTAAAATGCTTTCAAAATCTGAGGAGCTGATATTTAGACGCATCTTGAACAGGATGGGTTCCCAAGCTTCTTTGGCAAAAATACACCCCAAAGCAGTGAGAGTCGGTTTAACCGCAGACCGACAGAAGAACATGTTGTATCGTCATCCAACCCTTGAGACGAGTTGAACTTAGTTTGAAACTTGTGCTTACATAGAATCCAGATGAAAATCTTAATCTTGATAGCTAGAAAAGATTTATTTGCTGCACATAAGGAACCACCACCTGTAATAATGTGATAGAGAGACTTAACTGAAAAGTGCCCTATGGTGTCGAAAGGCCAGATGACTTCATCATTGAGGGTGCAATTAGGGGCATGGAGGTTAGAGAGGAGGGATTTCAAGTTTGAGTCTTCTTGTATCTCTTGATGAGATATAGGTCTATGCAAGAGAGGCCTCTATTGCCATTGATTATCATGCATACTTCCTTGTGATCTCACACTGACACTTTTGGAGAGTGCTAGGTTATAAGCCAAAGGAAACAAGGACGATAAGTATTAGCACCTGTCCAGTTGTCCTCCTAGAAACGAATGCACTGTCCATTATCCAACTTTTATTGAATGCGAGACAATAATGCTTGGCTAGAAAGGATTGTGTCATGCCAGAACTTAGAGGCAATGGACTTAGGGGGTGTGCAACTAGTGTAAGGAGCTTGTGAGAAGTATGTAGAAGCAAGAATACGTCCAGCTAGAGAATCTTGTTTGAGGAATTTCCACATCCATTTGGAGAGAAGAGCATCATTGAAATCAAAAATCAATACTTCAAACCCCTTCCATTTTAGTTTTACACACTATCTCCCAACTAGTTATAACCAAGTCATGCTAGTTTTATAAAAGAATGAACTAACAAAAACAAGTTAATTTCATAGAAACTAAAAGAATGGTCATAATAAAATCCAAATATATATTAAAATGAATATTTTAATGAATTAGATCATAACTTATTGTTGTATAATCCCGTAGCAACTAGTATAAGGCGATCCCCATGAACTTCCATCTCTTCACGAGTAATTTTATTCTCCTCCACCAAAAAATCAACAAACTCTTGTATTTAACTACAGATTTTAAATCGAAAATAATAGAGAAACATTCCAGTAGACGCTCTTGAGAAAGTTGATCTTGCTTGTGGCTGGAAAATTGGACGCAGCGTAAATCAATTTGGTGATTGGTATGAAAGGGGATGTTGGCTTCTGGTAACTTGTTAAAGTTGCCCGCTGCCATAGTAAATAATCGTGCACAGTTTCGCTGAGACAAACAAATAGTGAAAGTTAACTAAACATTAAAATTAAGTTAAAAAACCAATATTTGTATATGTGATTCTTCATATTTCAGACATACAATATAAAAATCAATCTTTTTAAGAATAAGACATTGGAGATGTGCCTCGTGCTTAATTAAAGCGTGTACAGTGAGCACAATGTAGTACACATAATTATAAGGCTAAATGCAGTATTTGAAATTGTATTATAAACTTAATTGTCAAATTGAAAGTAGATGCACTGTGGATAAATTTTATTATAAAATTATCTACAATTTTTATCAAAAATTTATTTACATGTTTTCACTACCATGTGAGTAGAAAATAAGTATCTGGCATTTCCAACAACAAAATATATGACAAAAATTGCAAAGGATTTGTACAATTGAAAACTGGCAATAGAAAAGAAAACCTGAAAATGAAGATGACTGTCTAAATTTATAATGAGAAAATAAAATAAGAGAACAAGGAACAGAAAGTAAAAACTTTGGATGAAACATTCAAATTTAGAACTCGGTCACTAAGAAATTAGTGTACCAAGTATTGGGTATGGAACACAATTAGTAGCCAAATTTCCTTCTCAAGCTAAACTACCGCACTGAATATGGGCACGTTGATATGTGGCTTCATTGCATTTATTCTCTGCTAAGAGAATATTACAAGCGATAGTAATAATTACTAAAAGGATGTAAAAAAAAATTTCCCCAGGAGAAGGTATGCGTATATGAAATCCTAAATCTCATTAGTTTTCTTCTTCTGTTTTAGATAACACTGTGAAGAAATAACCCCCAGCATTTCATTAAACAGGAATTAATGAAACATCCTCAGCAAAAACAAGATACAAACACATACAAAAATGCATATGGTTTAATCTCAGAAACAAAGAAAAATAAAAAGAAAATGTCTGCAACATTAAGCAGACAAATAAATAGCAGAAAAACTTGTTAACAGGGATACTGAAAGCCAAACTCATTCCACATATGACCTTTCCACGTAAACTATCAACCATCAAGCATAAAAGTACTAGTTTGTTGAAAACAACCCATTCACTCAACTAGCAACCAACAAAACCAACCCTTATGTTGCATAGTAGATGATCATTCACATAAACCAAATCAATCTCATTACGCTGGAGAATGTTGGCTACACCGTCTTCAAGGATCAAGAAATCTCATTTCTTCGTAGCTTGTTGAATTTAAGTTAAAAAAAAAAAAAACCACCTCCGAACATATCCATACCATACTAAACCTATGAATTATATTACTTTTCCCGGCACAGGGTGCAAATTTATTTACTCATCTTTTTCAGGTTGCAAGGTGATGTATGTATTTTTATCAGAGTAGCTAGTTTAAACTTTAAAATTGAGCAGTTATTCCTGCGTAGAAACCATCTAATATTGAGCTCGAGTTCTCTCAAATGGGCAGACTCTGAGGCTTATGTATGACAAACAAGAGCGCAATTTATTAACTGCCCTCCCTAGTGTAAGGCTCAGAACTGCCCGCTAGCCGATACCTAGTCTTTAATATTTATGGAGAAATTTCCTTCTTAATCCTAACAATCTTAACTTCAAATCAGAGATGTTGAACAGAACAGTTAATAACATAGCATTTCAAATTAAAATCCCAAATACACTCACAATCAATTTTGTCAATTATTACCCACAATCTGCTTAAACTAAAGATCAGAACACCTAAAACACCAAATATAGTCAAACAAGCATCAAATTCTTACGCAATGAAGAATGTGTAAGTAACATGTTGACCTATAAATTGATACTCTGATCATCAGCTGGTCAAATCCCACTGCATAGCTTTTTGTTAAGTCTTTTGCAATGTCTGACATGCCGAATTTATTTTCATCACCGCTATGCCTACAAATACCTGTAAAATTAATGATATCAGTAACTCAATTTCGATGTTCATGGTCAACAAATTGCTTTTCATGAATATGTTCGAAAGAAACCTTGAAATTGATTTGATTCTTAAAAGGAAAATGGATTAAAACATAACCTTTGGTAAAACGTGAACATGGTTTGAAACACTGAACAGCTATATCAAACCCCACTGCTCAAAATCTCTCGGGTGAAGCCATACTTTGAAATCATACGGGCCAACAAAATACTCAACCTTACCATCATCCACACATCTTATTCTCATTTTGAAGGACTCATAAAATCCATTAGCACGAGGTAACTCATACAAGCAGTTCCCTTTCACGCCCTTCAGCCCTCGACCGCTGAAACCTTGCATCCAGTATTCACCGGTGTAGAACACACTCCGGCCACCCAAACCCTCCATCCTCACCCAACCGCTCTTTCCCTCCTCTAAAAGATTGAGCCTGTACCCCTCAAACCCTCTATCATCATACCTCATCAGTAAAAGCTCGTCGTCTGACTCTACAAACATTGGTAGCTCGCTCAGACAATTCATCGGTCTGATAATTGTTCGAACACTTTGTATACTACCACCAACAGTATCCATGACTTCAATCTTATTACTACAGAACCTAATATAGAGTTTGGTACTGTGAACAACTAAGTTGAGGATTTTGCCATTTCCTTGTGAGAAAAACATCGACTGCCACTGTGAACCATTGACCTGACAGTAATGGACCGAGTTTCCCAGGTGGAGTATCAGCAAGCAGTGGGTAGACGTCGGGGGCGACGTGAGAACTGCACTGCTCCACAGTGCGCGTGGAATGCGCGGGAAGTAGGTCTTCTTTCCGGTGAGTATATGGATGAGGGTTGGAATTTGACAGGTGTATGAATCGAAACCGATAAGGTGCCCGTGGGAGTGGCCTAGATGACAGCGGATATCTGACAAGGCAGCGGCCAGGACCCGGTTGGTGAGAATGTGGAATCGGTTTTCGGCGATGATGTAGACAGTGTTGATGGGTGTAGAAGGTGATGGGAGGTAGAGGAGTAAGGGAGGTTGGGAGGCGAGGAAGTCGCGCTTGCAGGACTTGGAGACTGATCGCCATGATCGGCAGACGGAGGCGAAGATGGAGAAGGTTAGTGGACCGTCGAGGCGCAGGGCGATGCATTCAATGATGAGATCCGGGAGATTCTCCCATTGTCTTCTAAATTCATGCATTGTCTTGCATCGGGTTGGCGTCGATGGGGAAGAGAAATGGTTTCTGTATCAATTAGGGTTTGAGGATGTGTGGCTTGAGATGACTTTATATGATTGTTTCGGGATCCTGATTTGTTGAATATTATATTTAGTGGATTTATCTGTTATATTTTGACCCAACAGCTGGGATACGATGGCATATTTGGTAAATAGTTTCAAAATTTTTGCACTCTACAACTACATTTATCCCGCTGGTAGTTGTGGAAGGAGATCCACTATTATGTTTGTAATTATTTCAACTATTAGGGGTATAAGTTAAAACTTCCAGGGATGGTTAAAGTTTCGTGTCCATCATCTGTCCCACTTAGATCTCTCTGATATTCAAGAACAACTCTCTCTACCATTGCTAAATTTATTCCCAGAGATCCTGACTCCCGTGGGAAAAAAAAAATTAAAAAAGTAATCTTAAGACTTGGAACTATGTTGTAATTAACCCAAATTGGATGCGGATCCTCTCTAATTAGGTTATAATTGGAGAGGAGGTAGTAATTGGAGAGGGTCCAATTAGTCTAATCCCCACCATTTATCTCTAATTTAATGGACAAGATAATGCCACATAGGATTACCACAATTAAACTAGTGGTTTTGAAATCTACCATTCTGGATTTAATAGCTATTATTCAATTTTTAACAAAATTATATTCCCAAGTGTCTTTATTTCTAATCATAAGTTAATTGCATGCAAAGTTAATAACCAACAAATAGAAAGTTTAAGAAATTAAAATTTGGCGTCATGAAAAATAATTATGAATAAATTAGTTTAAAAAATTCTAACGTGTGTTCCTGTACACACATTAATAGGTGGTTCGGATCATGTTCCCAAGTGTTCCTGTACGTACACTGATAAAAAAAATCAAACACATGAATATAAGAACTATAAATAAATAAAAAATAATTATATATAATTTAATTTTTAGTGAGAGTTATTTAGTTGGTTGACATCTAGTTGGAGAGGGTAATTAGAAAGTTGTTTGTAGAAATATTTGAATTTATTAAAAATTAAATAATGTTACCAAATCCACCATGGTGGTTTTAAAACCACTAGTTTAATTGTAGTAATCATATGTGGTGTTATCTCATCTTTTAAATTAAAGATATAGGGTGAAGATTAGAGGTGGACCGTCTCAATTACCACCTAGTGGAGAGGATTGAATCCTATTAAATTTCTCAGTCATCCATTCCTTCCTTTCTAGTTCCTAGGTCAAAATTTGTCTCCCAATTAGTCCCATTTTTCTCATTGATTTCTTGTTTATGTTTCACAACTTTAATTGGTAAAAGTGAGATGAAAGAATATGGGATTTGAGATTTACTTTCACGTGGTTCATTAATCAATGGCGATGTTTTCATGGGAGAAGGGTATTTGACAGTGAAAAGAGTTTGGAGAAAATTAAATTTTAAAAAAATTCTAGATATCGTATTGATCCTATTGATAATTTACATGGCCAACATTAAAATTTAGGCAACCTTCAAAAATTGTAAAGCTGTGGTGAAGTGAGGAAACGAGACAAAGTGAGGGTCAAATTCATGAGAAAGAAAGTGGACGAGAATGTACAATTCTACCGTTCAAATAAAAACTAAATAAAACTACATAAAATCCCAATTATACAAAAAACTCGTATATCATTATTGCTTCAGCTAAAGTAATCGTTGATGGAGTGACAGGAAGGTTAACAGGAATCAGATTTCTTAACATCGATAGCTAGGAATCTGCGAGCTGATCAGCTTTCTCCAATATGAACGTCCTGTTTTTGTGACATGTTTATATTCCTTTTCTCACTATTTGTTGATAATGTACACAAATTATCTCCTGTTTGTTGCTTGCACGAGCGCAAGTGCAATCATGTATGTGCACATATTCTTGTGTATACATTAGTTTTTTGGGGTTTTTGTCTTTGAGCCTAATTAATGCTTTACCTTGATTTATTTATAAACCCAACTAGTTTTAACTGTACTTATAAACCCATAAAACTATGTGTATTTGTCTCTAAACCCTAAAAGCCCAAAGCTTGACACTTGACAGTATATTGTAAAGGAATTAAATGACTCAGAAAACAACCAATCATAACAATTGCAAAATGTTGCAGCAAAACTGCATACTTGTACCGGGTATCTACTGAGAATTTTCACAAGATAAACAAGAAAACCAAGATGCTATTGATGCATAGTGAGATGAGAAAATAAGAGAATGCAGCCAAAATAGCACTGATTGATGTGGCAGCAACCTCATCTATTGTTTGGTTGGGGAGCTTCATTGTATATTAGGAACTCCTTAGGAAAATTGACAACAGTTTTATAGTGGAAGGTCAACTTGCTGTCACGCTCAAGTTGATGCCCAGCAAATATCTCAGTTAGCATTGACTCCTCGACCAAGGAAATTATTAACAAGTGGGGACTTTTCAAAACTTCGCAAGTGGTGAAAGACTTTTCAAAACTTACAATAGTGCAAGATCTGTAAATTATGCGGAGCTAAGGAAAATTTTGAAAGTTACAAAAACACCCCAAAAGTTTTAAAATTGCAAAATACCCTTAAAATTCAAAATTTATTTAAAAATCCTAAAATTTTCAAAATGAACACAATATACCGAAAATCTAAGAATTACAAACAACTACCTAAAAATTTCAAATTTGCAAAAACACCCTAAAACTTTTACCAGTTGCAAAATACACTCTAAAAATTTAGAACTTACAGAAAAGTCTTCAAACCTACATATAGTAAAATTGAAAACTAAGATTACAAACAGCCCCTTAAAAATTTTGAAATTTTCAAAAACACCCTAAAACTTTCAAAGTTGTAAAAAACACCTTCTAAATTTGAAATTTACAGAAAAATACCATAATAATTTCAAACCTACAACCAATATGCTGAAAATCTAGGAATTACAAGCGACCCAGTAAAAATTTTGACTTTGCGAGACAACACTTTCGAAAGTTTTAAAATTGCTAAAAACTCCTTGAAATTGAAATTATAAGAAAACAACTCTTTGTAATTTTTACCTTTTCAGGTTGTTCCTTGTAAATGTCAAAATTTTTAGGGTATTTATTGTACTTTTGAAAGTTTTAGGGTGTTTTTACAAATTCTAAAATTTCAAGGGGTGTTTGTAATCCTAGATTTTCAATTCTCTTTGAAGTTTAAATATTTTCAAAGAGTTTCAAGATAATTTTTCATTTTAGGGTGGTTTTCAAACTTTTGAAAGTTTTAGGGTGTTATTTGCAAATCAAAAATTTGCGGGGGCTATTTGTAATTCTAAAATTTCAATGAACTATATGTAGAGTTGAAGTATTCACAATTTTTTCTAAATTTGAATATTTGAGGGTGTTTTTGCAAATTCTAAAAATTTAGAGGCTGTTTGTATTTTAAGAATTTCAATGTACTATTTGTAGATTTGAAATATTCACAAAGTTTTTATTAATTTTGAATATTTGAGGGTGTATATTGTATCTTTGAAAGTTTAGGGTGTTTTGGCAAATTCTAAAAATTTAGGGGCTGTTTGCAATTCATAGATTTTAGTTTTCTATTTTAGATTTGAAATTTTCAAGCTTTTTCTCCAAGTTTTAAATTTTTGAGGGTGTTTTTGGAAATTCTAAAACTTTTGGAGCTGTTTGTCTTTCCTTGATTTTCATTGAAATATTTTCGATTTGAAATTTTCAGTTTTATTTATAATTTGAGTTTTGAGGTATTTTTGTAATTTTCAAAATTTGGGTGTTTTCTAAATTTGAAATTTTTAGGGTATTTCTTGTAAAGTTTTAAACTTTCAGTGTTATTTGTATGTTTTGAATTTATGGGATGTTTTACAATTTTTGAAAATTTTGAGGCTTTTTATAGTTTTGGAATTGTTGGGTGTTGTTTGTAATTTTCTATTTTACAAGGGGATATTTATTATTTTTTTATTGTTCGGGCTTTTAGTTAGTTTGATATTTTTTGGTTAGTTTGCAAAGAGCCCCTAAAAGTTTACAAAAGACCCTTGAAAGTTTATATATATAACTTATTATAGTTAAATGGAAATGGGCTGGAAACATTAAATGGTAGGGCAAAACACGCCCATTTAGTAAGTGCTAAATGGGCAAATGGGCAAAATATGCCCGTTCATTTATGACCCGCCCGTTTATGACCCATACTCGTCCATTTAACATCCCTAGTTCTCGAGTTGAAGTTCATGCAACCAAGATACAGCCTGCCAAAACGTCTCCTGGACATGGAAAGACTCTAGAATGGATAGATGATAAGTTTTGCTTTAGGAAATTGTATCCTCTTTGTAGAATGTCATAAGTCAAAGGGCCTAGGAAAAATATTTCATGAATGTTTATCGAATATGCTTATTTTAAAAACGGGTTCTTTAGATATTAGTTCCCTAATCTTTAATAATTTCATATTATCCTCAAATCTTTGTAGATTATAGCACACGGATGGTCAAACATACGGGGAGTCATACATAGTCACCAAGGAAGTCAGATGAAAGTATGGTATAGGTTAATCTTTTGCATTGTTCAGGCATCCCTGAAACATTGGTGAATCTTGTGTATCACTTTGATTGGGAACTTCCTTATGGAATGAGGAGAGAAGATATGGATATGGAGGAGGCTCCGGGATTTACAGTAAATTAGGAAATGAGTTAATCTCCGTGTCGTTGCCACAACTTACTCATAAACAGGAGTAATGGCTAACATGCTTGCGTGCCAGTGATTTTACACAGGGGTAATTATAACTATTCCATGAATAGAATGAAGTCATATTCCTGGACAAATTAATTTGTGTCAGTCATCCTATGAGTTTGTCTTAACTATCTGTATATCTTGTAACTCTGGTAATAAATAAGACTATATATTTTTTAGCTCTGTGGACGTAGGCATAAGTGTTGAACCGCACTATATTCTTGTCTTTACGATTGATGTGTTTATTATCTGCTAGATTGTCATTAAGATTATGCTTGTGCTCGGATTTCTCTTCAAGCTGCGACTTTAAACGTTGACATTGATTAATTCCCTTCCTTGAAGTAGATGTGATACTTATTTTCTTGCTTTCGCATCAAACGTTGAAGCATTCTCTCTATATATGTAACCTTTCTGTATGCATAAAAGATTTACAGATTTCTTCACAAGAGTCTTCAGATTTTTTTACATGTCTACCTCAATCATATATAGGCCGCTCATTTATTGTCAAAAACACCTGAGTTAAGGTTCTCAATTTATTTTAATTAGAAATGTCGACCAATTAGGATGAAATTTGTTCTGCTGCACTCACTAGTGGATATTAGGCTTTCTTGGCGGCAACATCATTGCTCCGGGTAAATCGTCGGCGATGATACATTCCCCGACGGTCAAATGCCGTCAAGGATATAGCCGTCGGCAATCCCAATTTCGTCGGCGATGTTAACATCGTTGTGGAAATCGCCGACGGGATACCCGTCGGCGATGTTTATCTATAAAATGCTTTTTACCCGCCATTTCTTTGTAACCTAGTTTTTTAGATCCCGCCATTGTAATTTCTCGCCGCTAGCCGCCCGCCCGCCCATTGCGGTCGTCAAGTTTCGCCGTGAGCCGCCGCCAGTCGCCGCTGGCTCCTCGCCGAGATCTCCTCGCATCCTTCTTGACGCGCGCCACCATCGTCTGCGTCAAGCGCGCCGCCGCCACCATCTTCTCCGTCCGAGCATGCAGCGGCTCCGCCTTCTCCGTCGAGCGCCGCTCCTCCTCTGCCGGGCGCCTCGCCTCGCCACCACCGATCTACTCAGGTATAATCTTTTAATGATTTCTAATTTTTATTACAATTTTATGGATTATATACAATTGAATTAGGGTTATATACAATTTTATTACTCTTATTTTAAGAATTGAAATTAAAAACCTAATCCCTAACCTTTAATTATAATGATCTACCCTAATTGATATTTATCATAACCCAAATTGATCACATAACCCTAATTAAGATAACTTAAAGTTTGTTAACCCTAACCCTAACTTTAATTTTTATTAAATCTAGCCAATTAAACTTATATACCCAAGTATATAATCCTAATTCAACTAACTTTAATAAATAATTTAGCATTTTTCTAACTCTAATTAATTAATTTAACTTTAATATATTTAATCCTAACTTTAATAACTCAATAATCTACTTTAATCCTAACTTGAATAACTCAATTAAATTAATCTCCCAAATATATATGAGCCTAAGAGTAATCCTAGTTATCTTTTTATAACCCTAATCCTAACTTTAATGATTTATAATAATATACTTAAATCTTAACTTTTTATAATCCTAATCCTATCTTTAATGATCTTTCTTAACCTAATCCCGTTAATAATGGTATTAATTAAACTTTAGTTAGCCTAATCCTAATTGAACAAATCTAATCAATTAGAAATCCTAATTATTACCTTAAATTCATTTCCCAAGACAATGACCCGATAATTAAACTAACTCTCACTCAAATTTTATCTTAATCCTAAATATTAATAACTAATTTAAATATATATAACGCTAATCCTAACTCTAAAAGTAACTATCGAAAATAATCCTAATACTAAATCTAATTACATTACCTAAGTCCCTAACCATAATTAAACTAACTTTAAACTAACTTTAACAATAATACAATCATGATTATATTACTATAAGTCTAATACTCTAATTAGCGGTGATAGTTATGATAAACTGATTCTCTTGTTATTGATGCATTCAATTTAGTTAGATATATGATATTGTATTGTGTTATATATATCATGATTATATGAATCGGAAGTCGTTACCCTAGTTTCCCATCTAATAATGTTGGATGTGAATCTCTTCTAATATAAGCATACGTAATTCTAGTTGGATGTGAGAATACTTTTTATATCTAAAGAGAATAACGTGATTTATGTTAGAAGCATGATCTACATACAATAATTATTAGATCTGTCCGGGGAGGATTCCCCTTCTCGTACAGGTTAGGAATACAGTAGTGTATCATCTATCTTTGTATACATTATGCATTTTATTCATTAAAAATTTCGATAACACGTATCGCATTGTTCTCCGTGTACAATAAGTGTATGTTGTTTTAGCGTGTCGATCTATTATCGATCTATTATCGATCATTGATCGCATTATAACATCCGCCGAGTGTACTGGGAGAGCAACAGTAGATATTTGCCGAAATTTTTAAGAAATAAAATCGCATAAAGTATGTAAAGGTAGTTGTAGACACTACTATATTCCTAATGGGATAGGTCCATTTCCTATGACAGCCGTTAAAGTGTCTTATTGAAAATATGAGCGTTAGATTTTACGCCCACATAATTTATGTTCTGACAATTCCCCCTCTGAGATTATTATAATTTGTATTTCCTTGATGTCGGTGGAAAAGTTAATATCACCCAACCGGTATTTGATGCTTTAATAATAAAATTTCACATTACCTAATTATGCTTAATTTCATTTATGAATAATATTATATATATATCATACGGATGAAGATAGTTCGACAAATCATGGATCGATATTCCTCGTATTGATAGATGGAGGGACAGTCGATATAAAGATGGAATAAATCAATTCATACAATACGCCTTAGCAGACCCACGAAAGTTAAATAGTAATGTCGTGTATTGTCCCTGCTGTTGGTGTAAAAATATGGCATTGGTGGATAAAAGTGATTTACATAAACACTTAATATCGAGTTTCATGAGGAGTACAAATATTGGACGTTTCATGGGGAAGGATGTCTTGAAGAAATAAAATTGATGGCGGAGACGGTACGTCCAGATGGGAGGATAGATGATACACATACAATGCTTGCTAATATGTTAACAGTTCCTAATATAGATGAAATTGAAGGTGCGAGGATCTTTGAAGTTCTGAGAAAATGCTAGAGGTGTGAATGATCACGAGGAGCTGCATGAATAATGAAATTAATAGATGACAATGAAAATGATCGTATGAGGGTTGCACCGAGTTCACCAGGTTATCATTTATCTTTGCGTCTTTTATTATAAAGTCTCTTAGCGGAATGGCGGATAAATATTTTAATATGTTGCTTGTGTTCTTTGAAAAGTGATTCCAAATGGAAAAGAGAGCATTCCAAGAAATTATGATAGCATAAAGAAGATTGTTTCGTTATAGGAGTTGATTACAAAAAATCAGCATGCCCTAATGATTGTATCCTCTACTATAAGGATAACAAAGATCTTCGAGTGTCGGTTTGTGGAGTATCACGGTGGGTACAACGCAAAAATTATTCGACACATGGGACGACAAGGTCTATGCTTAAGCAAAGGAAGATTCCGCAAAGGTCCTTCGTTATTTTCCTTAATACATAGGCTAAAAGCGGTTGTATATGAATAAAGATACTGCTAAGCAAATGAGGTGGCACATGGAAGAACGTATAGATGATGGTAAAGTCAGACATCCGGCCGATGCAGAGGCATGGAAGCATGTGGATCGAACTTATCCTCGGTTTGCGAATGAGTGCAGGAATGTTAGACTTGGTTTGTCTAGCGACGGATTCAATCCATTTGGGCTTATGAGTTCCGGTTGGTCTACATGGCCTGTTGTATTAACGCCATACAACTTACCGCCTTGGCTTTGCATGAAACAACCGTATATGATACTTTCATTATTGATACCGGGCAAGCATGCACCAGGTAATGACATAGATGTGTTTTTGGAACCGCTAATTGATGAGTTAAAACAACTATGGACTGAAGGGGTTATGACATATGATACTCATGCAAAGCAGACTTTTAGACTCCGTGGTATTTTACTATGGACGATTAATGATTTTCCAGCCTATGCGAATTTGTCGGGTTGGTCTACGAAGGGAACATATGCGTGTCCAGTGTGTGGTCCAGAATTCAAAGGTCTTTATCTGCAGCACAGTCGTAAATTTTGTTATTGGTTTAATAGAAGGTGGTTGAACCTAAAACACAGATACAGAACAAAAAAATGGAGCAAGTTTTTTGATGGTATTGTTGAGAAGCGAGATGCTCCGCGTCCATTAGGTGGAGATCAGTTATGCGCTTGCTTGGCGGTTCCACGCTATCGAGTTTGGAAAGAAGCTATTGAAGAAGATTTACTTGGAGGAGGGATCTTGCATTATTAACAAAAGGATACTAAAACGAAAGAGAAAAGCACAAGTGGTGAGGGATGGGGTTGAAATCGTAAAATTGCCCTTAGGATGGATAAAATTCAGCATTTTTTTTCAACTCCCTTACTGGAAAGAGCTAAAAATACGACACAACTTGGACGTTATGCACATTGAAAAAAATATTTGTGATAATCTTTTATCCACACTATTGCAATGTGCTAATAAATCAAAGGATGATCTACGCGCTCGTCAAGATCTAATTGCATTGAACATCAGAGACGAACTGAGCGCAGCCAAAAATGTCGGAAATGACAGATATGAGTTGCCGCGTCTCGTATTACTATGTCAAAGATTGAGATGCAAACATTTTGTCAAGTCCTCAAATCAATGAAGTTACAGAGGGTTACTCCATAAACATATCGAACAATGTCCAGTGCGGGGAAAGGAAAATATTAGGCCTTAAAACTCATGATTATCACGCGCTTCTTCATCAATTGCTACTGTGGCACTACGCGTTACTATCTTGAGAATGAAAAGCGTTGAAGGTTATTATTGATTTTGTGGATTTTTGAAAGCTTTGTTCTAAAGTTATAGGCGTCCGTGAGTTTGAGAAACTTGGAGAAATTATTTGAAACTATGTGTGAAATGGAGATGCTCTTACCTCCATCTTTTTCACAATAATGGTTCATCTCACACAACTTGAGGAGGTGCAATAGCGAGGACCGGTCCATTATCGTTGGATGTATCCAATAGAAAGGTTAGTATTTAGAAAACATTAATCTTTAGCTATCAATCATTACATATGTTAACTATCAATATCTTTACTTCTATATCTAATTAATTATCATTTTTAGATATTTGGGTTCAATGAAGTCAATTAGCGTATGAGCTCGACGAAGGTTCAATAGCCGAAAGTTACGTGAGAACCGAGTGTCTCTTATTTGCCTCGTTATATGAGAGGGAACAAACAATACTTCAAGCACTGTTGATAACAAGGATAACACATTTCTATATCCTCGGGATGAACCAAAATTATTCTAACCTGTTGTTAGATCAAGCATGCATACGTAGTAAATAATCTTGAAATCTTCTCGAATCTGGGAGGTAAAATATCACATAAGAGTTTTGAATATCATTTAACTAGTAATTTTAAATTTGACAATGACATAGATTGTTTATTGCATTAATAGGCAATATCGGAAAAACTAAAGAATGAATTCTACGGTGAATGCAATTTGTACATGACATTAAAGAAAGACATATGAAGGAATTCCCTGTTTGGTTGAAGAATGAAGTAAGTATTGTTAAATTTAGCAATAATAATATTTTACTAAAAAACAAAGACATTGATTTAATAGTTTTCTTATTTTTATATTTAGATCCACGAACAACTTGTCCTTAATAACCAAATATCGAAGAAGTAAAGGTTCATAGCGGCCTTACTATCTTGTAAATCAATATGGTGGGTATCGTGTTAGCGGGTATAAATTTCATACAATGGAGGTTGATGATCTGAAGGTCACCCGAATAGTGGTGTCATGGCTACCTTCTCCGTGAATGTTTTTCAAATAGAAGAGATCGAATCCAGGTTGAAAATAATATAACATATTATGGGCGGTTGGAAGATGTGGTGGAGATATTCTACGGCTATGGTGGACCAAATGAACATAAATACACGATGTTCATGATTCGTTGGTGCTTTGCAAAGACTTAAAAGGATCCCTTTGGATTTACAATTGTCAATCTCGATAAAGAAATTGATAGTGATGAAAAATTCATGTTTGCATCTCAGGTGGGACAATGTTTCTATGTGAAAGATCCTATGGTTAAAGGCGAGTGGGTTGTCCTATACAAGGATTCTAGGGCTTATATTCAACCTTCTACCAGTGAAGATGGTGATGAGAGCTATATAGACAACTTCAATGAGTCAAATGCAGCGATCGATGAATTCTCGTACCCTCAAAATGTAGTGTTTGATACGGATGCTCCAACAACTCGGACAGACATTCCAAATATTATCACGAACATTTATAGGAGCTAAATATGTAATCGGCGGTTTGTGTAACTTTTTTAGTTTACATATTGTAAAATGAAAACTTTAATATCACTACGATGTATCTCAATTACCTTTTGGACAATATAAATTGCATATAAATATGTAATATCTTCTTTTGTATATTCAACTGAGATGCCTACAAGCGAGATATGAAATGAAAATTTTATTAATGTAATAATACATCTTGTTTTATTTTGGCCAATATAAATTGCATCTATAATATATTATTTTTGTATATTTATTCAACTTGCGGATGTCTAAAAACATTAGCGGGGAGGCTATCATTCGAAGAAGCCAATCAGATCAAGACCAATCTATTGAGGAAGAGCCACCGACTTCAACAGATCGGTATAACTTCACATAAGTTCATTAATTATTCATGATATATGCACAATAATAATTTATTTTTTTTATTTCTTTAGGTGAGGGCGAGGATGAGCCATCTCCTGTACCATTATATGCAGATCCTCCAGTAGTACTTGATGCATATATTCGAGAGATGGCGTGGGCCTTTACCGCATAATGCGAGAGAATGAGACTCAAGCGAGCAGAGAGGTACAAATTGGCCAAAAAACGATTGGATGAATGGACGCCACAGATTGATGAGATATTAGCTGATGCAAAAAATGAAATCAGACAAAGATTTGGTGAGTTTAATCAATTATTTTCGAGTATTGGAAAATTAATAATAAATAATAATAATAATTTTTAATAGAAACAAAAATTCACTATAATACTTTGATTTTGTTTGATCCAATACTATCACAATTATGAGTTCTAAACATGCTTTCATACACACCTAGATCCACAATTATGAGCACATGTGGACAAAAAGAAGAATGTAAACAATTTTCACTTTTGCTTTTATTTTCGAGTTTTGATATTTAAATTGAATTCGAGAGCTTAAGGTTGAATAAATAAAAGTGGTACATATTTATAACTTCTACAAATATTTTTCTTTAATGTAGGAGAAAAATATTCAAGAAAAAGACGACATGGAAGTGACTTTAAAAAAGTTACCACCGGATGGCTTTAGTGCACTTGTAAGGTGGGAACATAATGGGATTCCAACCGGCAATGGGCTAACAATTTTAGCTCATATCTTGGATACTTGATCTGAGAAGTGATAATCTGAATCCTTACTATGAGGTGAGGAGCGCCCTTTGATGTCCTCGAGTCTATCTATCGCGATCTTTGGGTAAAATTCACTATTATTTATAATTATTTTACCTTTACGTCAATTGGCCATGCTTAACTATATGTTAATATTTAGAGATATGTCAACATCGAAGATAATCCCGTAGGGTGGGATTTTATTTGGTTACATGGGAAAGTTTAAGCATTCTCTTGAGTGGAGACATGAGATAAAGAAGAAATGCTATGAAAGTTTCATGTGAACGGGAGAGGATCTACAAGCGAGATAAGAGGGTTGAGCAGGATCATTTAGCTGCACTTATAGTATTGTGGGGCCGGGGAGGAGCACCGGTAAATATGTATAATAGAAATTAGATTCAAGTTATTTATCTAAATGTTGTATATTGAAGATTGTACTAAAATCCTCTTTGTTCATGTTGAAGAAAAATATCGGAGAAATAAACCGAACCGATGGAAGAAAGATTATGATCATCATCACGGGGACTACTTCATTTGCCCAGATTATGGATCAATTTTGTAGGACAACGATATAAAGTATTTTAATATTCTATATATATTCTCTCCGCTTCCTAAAATATTTGATAAATAAAACTAATAAATATGTTTTGTAAATCTTAGAACGCTCCCTATATCCCGCTTCCAGCACTGCATAAGAGGACGATGGTTCACTTTAAGAAGGGGTACGATGCCGACAAGGATAGGAAAGAAAAGCTAGAATTGGCTAAGAAAACGCAGGTAAACATATCTATTTATACATTACTTGGCATAATTTTCTTTATTCAATACATATATATATATATACATTCCTACCAATTTTGAATTTCTCATTCAGTGTAGTAAATACTAAATATAAGTATCTCACCATTTGCAAACAGTAATGCTTCTTAATGGGATTTTGATAGTGTAATTATATTTTCTTTATTTTTGAAATGCCAATTCATAAATTTATTTATTTATTCCATTTCTTAAATTTATTTATTTGTTTTGGCGACTCGGAAAACACATATCTTTGAGGTAGTTGCGAGCGAGACCCCTAACTATAGAGGAGAATTATAGCGTGAGCCATTTGGTTTGTGGACTTCCCAAAAAGGAGGACCGGTGGATGGGAGTAGGAGCTCAGAGGGTGTCTACACCATTCCAGCCTCCGCCGAGTTCAACGCCATCGACAATGCCCTCAAGACCCTCTTACAGCAGCGGGAGGATTGCACTCCAGCGATGCGGCTGTTTCATCGGTGATGAATATTTTGGATGGTCATATTCCGAGGAGATGTGGGAGGATATTCAAGAGGAGCTTATGCGAGTGATCCACCCTACCGCTACTTTTGCAAAGGTTTCGGGCAAATATTGAAATCATGCGGTGTGGGTTCCTACACGTGCAAAGTCGATTATGAACTTTTGGGCTCTCAACGGGCATTTGGTGGTAGTGGAGAGAGTAGTAGACAAGTATCGTATTCCAAGCGTAAAACATGCATGATTACACTCTTTCTCACAATATGATATTCTAAATTTCATTTATTTTTGTGTTAGCATGAGGATGATATCAATGGGAGCACGAGTCGTAGGGATGGTGCCGCCGGTGGCAATGCGGATGATGACATGGATAGGTGGACGACTGTCTTAGTGAGTTATATCCTAGACTTCGTGTTTGTATATTAGAACTCTTTATATTGGAGATTATGATATGCTTGTATGCTTAACATCCTAAACTCGTGTTTCTTGGAATTAGAGATGTGTGGGCATGGATGTGATGCATTATGATATATATATGGATTTTAGCTTGTTTGTCATTATGATATATGTGGATATATAACTTATTTGTGTCGGCAACTTATCGTTATAAGTTATGGAATGTTGTGGTTTGTTATTTGTAGTTTGTGAAATTTGGATTGGAAATTTATAATTTGTAATGGAATGTGCATAAAATTAATTGGTGGTTGCATATATTTGTGAAATATGGATTGGGAGTTGTTTGTGCGATTTTGTGAAATTTCTTACGGAGCGTGTATATTTTGAATGTTTCTTTGGATTGTTGTGAAATATGGATTGTGTATATTTGGAATGTTTCTTGGAATGTGCAGGGAATCAAATTTAGTTTGTATGAACAGTCGAGTAATCGGGAAATATTTTTTACCGACTGCAATCATCGTGACGGGATTCCCGTCGGTGTCTGTCATCCCAGCGGCAATACCGTCGGCGATGATTAAATCGCCGGCGGCTTTACCGTCGATGATATATATCTCGGCGGTAGCGCCGTCGGTGATGTTAATCATCGCCGGCAACCACCCGTCGATGATATATATCGCTGACGGTACACCGTCGGCGATGTATACATCGTTGCGGGTACACCGTCGGTGATATACATTCGGCGGCTTGGCGTCCACCGATATGAAACATCCCGGCGGGGTTGCCGTCGTGGATGTTCATACTGTGGCGGCGCTTGCGTCAACGACTCGTCGGTAGTAGATATTCGCGGCTGCCGTCGAGGATGTTACTTCCACGGGACTTTTGCGACGGGTTATCTTTGGCGGCTTGCCGTCAATGATAGTCATCGCTGATGGCATTTGTGGCATTCTCGACGGAAACCCGTCAAGAATGCTTACTTTTCCACTAGTGACTGACTTCGGATAAAAGTTACTAGTCAACATTTAATTTCCATAATTAAGTGATCTTGAGGTGGCATACTGATAGTGGGTCTGAAGGTCTTTTTTTTTTACAATTGTGTCATGAGGAAGTAATTATGTGCCTCTTTTGATGTTTTAGATGATGAACACATTGCCACAAAGCTATGAACGTGGCGTTAATGGTGGCAATGCTTAAGGAGGTGGATAGCATGGGCAAGCTACATAAAATTCATGTATGAAGAAATAGTAATAGATATTGGCAAACTTCAATTTTAATAGATGGTCTTTTAGTTTATTTTATTTTTGGGTAATTTGAACTTGTTATGCGGGACAAATGTTTGTGGCAATACAGTTATTGACCACATATTTTTTATTGTGGCAATATCAAAATTAACTTTTTTATAATAACATTTGTGATATCAAATTTTTTGTATATTTCGAAAGCTATATATATGCATACCAGGTGTTTGGAAATGGTACAATCCCCCATAAAATGCATAGTGGTTTTGAAAAAGGTATAGTTGGCAATTACCAACGTTTATTGAAAATTGTTGGCAATTTTCAACGTTTTCTTCACAAACGTTTGTAATTCGCCAACATTTTCTTCTCAAACGTTGGCATCATTACCAACATTTTTGTAAACGTTGGTAATTGCCAAACTTTTTATTCAAACGTTGGCAATTGCTAACACATACGAAAATGCATATGGTCTAATCTCAAGAAAAAAAAAAAGAAAAACAAAAACAAAATGTCTGCAACATTAAGAAGACAAATAAATAGCAGAAAAACTTGTTAACACGGAGATACTGAAAGCCAAACTCCTACCTTTCCACCTAAATTATCATAAGAGCTCAAACTGCCATCAAGCATAACAGTACTAGTTTGTTGAAAGCAACCCATTCACTCAACTTGCAACCAACAAAACCAACCCCTATGTTGCATAGTAGATGATCATTCACATAAACCAAATCAATCTCACTACCTTGCATTTCAAATTAAAATCCCAAATACACTCACAATCAATTTTCTCAATGATTACCCACCATCTGTTTAAACTAAAGATCAGAACACCTAAAACACCAAATATAATCAAACAAACATCAAATTCTTATGCAATGAAGAATGTGTAAATAACATGTTGACCTATAAATTGATACTCTGATCATCTGCTGGTCAAATCCCACCGCATAGCTTTTTTATTTGTTAAGTCTGCTGCAATGTCTGTCATGCCAAATTTCTTCTTAATCCTACAAATACCTGTAAAATTATTGATATCAGTAACTCATTTTTAGGTTCATGAATATGTTGGAAAGAAACCTGAAATTGATTTGATTCTTAAAAAGAAAATGGATTAAAACATAACCTTTGGTGAAACGTGAAAATGGTTTGAAACACTAAACAGCTATATCAAACCCCACTGCTCAAAATCTCTCGGGTGAAGCCATACTTTGAAATCATACGGGCCAACAAAATACTCAACCTTACCATCATCCACACATCTTATTCTCATTTTGAAGGATTTATAAAATCCATTGGCACCAGGTAGCTCATACAAGCAGTTCCCTTTCACCCCCTTCAGCCCTCGACCGCCGAAACCTTGCATCCAGTATTCACCGGTGTAGAACACACTCCGGCCACCCAAACCCTCCATCCTCACCCAACCGCTCTTTCCCTCCTCTGAAAGATTGAGCCTGTACCCCTCAAACCCTCTATCATCATACCTCATCAGTAAAAGCTCGTCGTCAGACTCTACAAACATTGGTAGCTCGCTCAGACAATTCATCGGTCTGATAATTGTTCGAACCCTTTGTATACTACCACCAACAGTATCCATGACTTCAATCTTATTACTACAGAACCTAATATAGAGTTTGGTACTGTGAACAACTAAGTCAAGGATTTTGCCGTCTCCTTGTGAGAAAAACATCGACAGCCACTGTGAACCATTGACCTGACAGTAATGGACCGAGTTTCCCAGGTGGAGTATCAGCAAGCAGTGGGTAGAAGTCGGGCGACGTGAGCTGCCCTGCTCCACGGTAGCCGTGGGCAGCGGGAAATAGGTCTTCTTTCCGGTGAGTATATGAATGAGGGTTGGAATTTGACAGGTGGATGAATCGAAACCGATAAGGTGCCCATGGGAGTGGCCTATATGACAGCGAATATCTGACAAGGCAGCGGCCAGGGCCCGGTTGGTGAGAATGTGGAATCGGTTTTCGGCGATGATGTAGACATTGTTGATGGGTGTAGAAGGTGATGGGAGGTAGAGGAGTAAGGGAGGTTGGGAGGCGAGGAAGTCGCTTGCAGGACTTGGAGACTGATCGCCATGATCTGCAGACGGAGGCGAAGAAGGAGAAGGTTAGCGGTCCGTCGAGGCGCAGGGCGATGCATTCAATGATGAGTCCCGGGAGATTCTCCCATTGTCTTCTTAATTCATGCATTGTCTCGGTTGGCGTCGATGGGGAAGAGAAATGGTTTCTGTATCAATTAGGGTTTGAGGATGTGTGGCTTGATTGTGTTGAGATCCTGATTTATTGAATATTATATTTAGTGGATTTATCTGTTATATTTTGACCCAACAGCTGGGATACGATGGCATATTTGGTAAATATTTTCAAAATTTTTGCACTCTACAGCTACATTTATCCCGCTGGTAGTTGTGGAAGGAGATCCATTATTATGTATGTAATTTTTTCAACTATTAGGGGTATAAGTTAAAACTTCCAGGGATGGTTAAAATTTCGTGTCCATCATCTGTCCCACTTAGATCTCTCTGATATTCAAGAACAACTCTCTCCACCATTGCTAAATTTATTCCCAGAGATCTTGACTCCAGTGAAAAGAAGAAGAAAAAAAAGTAATAGTAAGACTTGGAACTATGCTATTAAATTTCTCAGTCATCCATTCCTTCCTTCCTAGTTGCTAGGTCAAAATTTGTCTCACAATTAGTCCCATTTATCTCATTGATTTCTTGTTTATGGTTCACAAGTTTAATTGATAAAAAGTGAGATGAAAGAATATGGGATTTGTCAGGAATGTGGGCATGATATGGGTAGTTTGAGAATGGTGAGTAGTTGTTGTGTGGTGGGTAGTTACATTTAGGCAGTTGTAGAGAATGTAGGAATTAGACTATATATTTGTTTGTAATGTTGTATGTGGTTATGAATAAGAATTATCCTTTGTTATTCCCTTGTATCTCATTTTCTTCCCTCTGTTCTTATCTTTTCCTCTGTTCTCCTGTTATCCTTCTATTTACGTCTCTCTTTCCTATTCTTTCTCTTATTTATCTTGGAACCATGGTTTGAATGGCCGGGATCGAGGTTCAAAGACGACAACTTGGTATAAGAGCGGTGATTACCGAGGAGATCGTGCATTCTCATTCGCTGCTTGATAGATAAATCGTCTCGAGAGGCATCGTGGGGCAACAAGGAGTATGCTTGAAGATGTTGGGCAAGCGGTCAATGGGTCATCACAAATAATGTTGAGACTATTTACCAAGATCACTGGATTGGTGTACCAATTTGGTAAGATAACCGTGTCAAGGGAAAGACACCACAAGAGTCAGTTTTAGGCTGTCCTCCACAACTCTATGGGAGTACACCACTACCATTGGTCATGAATGTAACAAGCAGCACAATATCCATCTTCTCAAACAGTTTGATTCCTGTCATGACATGATTGGGACCATAAACAAAGTGCATGCAAGATTTTCCTCTATACACTAGAGAAAATCCATAGTTGAATTTACCGTGTCGTCCAACTTATAGATTTCTACTCCCATGGAAAAATATGTTCTCGACCGATGCAAGATGAAGAATTTATTCATCCCGAGAGCACCATTTGATGATGATGGTGATGGAGGACAAGATTGAAGTCTGATATCAATTGGGCAGTGAGCCTTCTTAAGGGAAGGATTGTCATGAAGCGAACCAAATGAGCCCAAGAGTATTGAGTTCAGTAGTTATAATTGAATGCCGATACAAGATAGGGAGTAGTTAGAGAAGTTAGTTTAGGTAAGCCTTATATGTAGAGATGGAATTATTGTATTTTCCTTATGTATGAATGAAGTTAATCTATCTCTAATCTAATTATTCCTCTTCCTTTGCTAATCTCTCTTCTACAACCTCTTCTTCTTATTATCTATTCTCTCTCAATTCTCTCTCACTCTCATCCTATGATTTCCATCTCTATTTTTCCCATTTCCAGCTTTTTAGCTCTAATCTTTTCTCTAAGTTCAAGACAATGTGATTGAACTCGGTTACTGCGTGATCGAAATCTTCCTAACAACTTGGTATCGAGCTAGGCCACGAGGATGAATCGGCACTCATCGAGTCTAACTCTAATGAGTTAAATATTCTGCGGGACTGGATGGATCATCAAGAATCCCAATTGAAGGCGTTGAACGATAGCGTCGAAGGCCTTTCTCGACTCATGATGGGACTGTCTTATCAACTTTCAACGGCTCTCGATCAAATGGGAAGGCTCTTGGGCGAGATGAGCAAGGCACCACAAGAATCAGTGCTAGGTTCTCCTCCTATTCAATCGTTCAACAATCCTACACCAATATTCAATCCATCCTACAACGGCGTGTTCGCGGGAAAAGTCGTTTTGATCTTCATTGGTGAACTCATTACAGCTTTATGTGTTTACAAATGAATTCAAAAATTTATCTTTTTATAAGACTTGATTACAATAAAAATCAAAGAAAAATTACAACTTTTTCCTGAACAAACGCAGAATCCTGTTTATCAGACTCCTGCTTGCTTGGGATCTTTGCATGTGCCGGGATTTATCCGTGGACCGCCGCGTGATCTAATCCGGTGAAAGATCTACAAGATCAAGGGGATTATTTCACGAAGGAAATAATCGCCGAAGTGAGTGAAATCGACCAAGCGAGATCACCACTCTTCTTGGGATCAAAACAAAGTTTGATCCGGAGGAATTACGTGTAGATAGGATCTAAAATCTCTCGAACTCCTTCGCTTTATGCTGACGGGTTCGCCGAAATCTTGGATCTCATGTAAAAGTTCAGATCTATTGTCCAAAAGTCCCTCCTTTTTTATAAAAAGTCCTAATCTCGATCCGGCAGAGCTTTAGCTTCTTGTCAAAAATCCGGATCCCCGAAAATGAGACTCCCCTCCTCTATTTATAGCCTTGAAAAGCGGATGAAGCGGTTCGGGTCGGAAAAAGCCCGCCTAGCCACCTCTTGGTGGCTGCTTTGAGCCACTGAGGGGTGGCTTCGACCGAGCCACCTTGGGGTGGTTTGGTTTGGCGAGCCACCCTCGGTGGCAACTCACTGAGCCCCTAAGAGTGCTTTTGGGACTTTTTATCGTTTCGAGTCCGACTTGATTGATCCGTCGATATTCGCGACTGAAGCATTAGAATTAGGTTTATCCCATTGCTGCATGCGATTCGTCACTTCGTTGATTTGCACGCTTTGCAGGCTCGCTTCATGCGTTTCGTCGACTCGCTTTATGCGTTTGCGTTGCGGTCACTTGTTATTACGTCGTCAACGGTTGGCCGTTGATGACTCGTCGCTTGTCACCTCATCATCACGAGTCGTGTTCAGGGACTTATAGGCAAGTTTCAACGCCTCTGGATACCCTCTCCAAAGTGTTTCAGGTCTCGTTCTTTTATAGAGGAGCACGAAATACTTTGATATGATTGCCCAAACCTTCAATCGACATAAGGGGCCAGCGGCTTCAAATCTTGATTTCTTCAATTCTTCGGTTATCGGTGCTTTGTCGGATGGTGAAAGTGTGGCGTCTTTGTATTTATTATCGACGGCTGTCGAAATCTTGAACCGAAGTGGTAACTAAAATTTTTGTTTTAGCTCGTGTCGGTGAGTTGTCGTAGAATTGACCATCAAACTTTTGAGATTTCTCCTTTAGTGGTGATTTCTCCGTTCGGCGCTTCATAGAACTGATCCGCAGAGGGAATTGGGGGTTGTCGAGTTATCCTTAAGAATATTTTATAAAAATATTCTCCGCTCTCAACAAAAATAGGAAACAGTTTAGACTCGTATACCTTATTGGAGTAATTATGAGGTTAGAATAAGCTGAACCGGATGAAAAGTGACCTTCAATGGGTGATAATCCCATTGAATAAATATCCAGGGCCCCTCCAGATGTGTGGGAGGGAGAAAGAACAAGAAGGAATCAATCGACGGGCTGATTCGGGGCTATTTTGTTGCCTGGTTTAACCCTGGATCGAATTTTAATTCAGGGTCTGGTTCGGTTCGGTTAGGTCCGGTTCAGTCCGATTCGGTTCGGGGCTGGGTAGATCAGGTTAAGACCACACTTGCCGAGAAATCAACATCCCTGAGCAACATTCATTCTTTTATTGCGTCAAGTGAGGCCAAGATAAGCGACTCGGTGGGGAACGGTGGAGGAAGAGAACAAGTGTCTTGGGTGACAAGGGTTAGCGAAGAGCTCCAATGCCATTATCTAAAAATTAGAACTCGAGAACAAAAGCTAGCTGAAGTTGAGGAAGAAGCTGCGAAGACATTGAACGCCAATGAGGAGTCTTTCAGGGTTGAGTTGCAGAAGGAGCTCCAACAAGCTTACAACGATGAGTTGTCCAAGTTAGAACAACAAATCTTTTACCATAAACTTGATGTTTGAATAACTGTAATTTCTTCGTTGAAAGACTCGACTCTTCATTAATCGAATAAATTTCTATCCTCCTTTTTATTATGATTTCTCATTTTATTTGAAATAATCAACCATAATACTCATAGGATTTTTGGCAAACCCTCATCCATCAACGGATTTGACGAGCCTTTACCGATTACCGTTTGAATCGGGCTAGCATGCGGATTACCTAAACCCGTTCATGCGTGGCGTTGTGCTAAAGAATGAAACTCTTTGGACTTGGTGCTATGATATTGAATACATAGACTTCGTCTTCTTTTACGGGCAAGAGACTAACCGGCAACGCGTGTTAGGCGTTGACTTTAGGGTTATTGGCCAACCTCCAGCCATCAACGGATTTGACGAGCCTTTACCGATTACCGTTTGAATCGGGCTAGCATGCGGATTACCTAAACCCGTTCCGCACGTGACGTTGTGCTAAAAGAATGAAACTCTTTTAGATTTGGTGCTATGATGTTGAATACATAGGCTTTGTCTTTCTCACGAAAATAGACTACGGTGCATGTATTAGATGCGAGCTTATCACTAGGCTTTGGGATAAAATTCCCGGACTTAAATTCGGTGTCTTCTTTAATCGGTAAAATACTAAACCGTAAGCTGCGTGTTGGCGTTGGCTTATCCCTACTTAGGATTCGGGATAGAATTCCCCATGATGAGTCTTGGTATCCTTTTCGCGGAGAAAGGTTAACCGGCCACACGTGTTAGACGTAGACCCATCCCTACTTAGGCTTCGGGATAAAATTCCCCACACGTGTAAGGCGTGGATTGTGGTGTTATTAATAACAACTTGCCATAATTTTGAATATGTGGGCTCTTGTTCTTTTTACGATTAAGAACTAACCGGCAACGCGTGTTAGGCGTAGACTTATCCCTACTTAGGATTTAGGATAAAATTCCCCACACGTGTAAGGCGTGGATTGTGGTGTTATTAATAACAACGTGTCACAATTTTGAATATGTGGGCTTTCGTTCTTTTCGGTTAAGAACTAGCGGCAACGCGTGTTAGGTAGACTTATCCTATTTAGGATTAGGATAAAATTCCCAAGATGAGTCACGGTATTCTTTTAGGAGATAGGTTAACCGGCCACGCATGTTAGGCATAGACTTATCCCTACTTAGGATTCGGGATAAAATTCTCCAAGATGAGTCTTGGTATCCTTTTCGCGGAGAATGGTTAACCGACCACGTGTGTTAGGCGTAGACTTATCCCTACTTAGATTTCGGGATAAAATTCCCGGACTTGAATTCGGTGTCTTCTTCAATTGAAAAAAGACTAAACCGACAACGTGTATTAGACATTGACTTATCCTATTTAGGATTAGGATAAAATTCCCCAAGATGAATCCTAGATTGAAGGATTTTTTGTGTTGAAAAGATAAAATTGATGTGGGAAAGGGAGAATTTTATATTCTGTCTCCCGGTGTTGGAGAGGAAGAATTTTATATCCTATCTCCAGGTCTTCTTTTTAGGGTAAAGACGAACCGAAATAAGAGAGGAAGAATTTTATATCCTATCTCTTACTCTGGAGAGGAAGAATTTTATATTCTATCTCGGTTAAAGGAAACTAAAAGTGGGATCTCCTTGAGAATCTTAGGAGGTGATCCTAAGAGTGGGATCTCCACTCGAGAATCGAAAAGATTCAGATAACTTTCACTTTTATAGGATTTGCTACCTGATCCGAAATAATTTTCTGCTTATCGAGATGAAATTCTAATTTTAGCCCTAACCTTGGGAAGGCATGATCAAGAGGAAAGGATGGAGCCCTTCTGCTTATCACAAGGATCTTAGCATTGAGTGGACCTCTTGTTCGTGGAAGGAATCAAGAGGGGAATTTGTGGATTGGACCGTAAAGATTTTTAGTGGGCTCACCGCCAATGAATCCGACAAGGAGAGAATTTATGGTAGAGGACAGATTTAGGGTTATCCTCAAGGACAATTGGAGAAATATTCCACGAGGAAACTTCCCCACAAAATGAGTTATCTCAAATATACTAAGGATAGTACTTTTTCAAGAACTTCCCATTTATCGGCATTAATTGCCTGTCGCCATCTTTTTTCTTTTTGGACAGCTTTGGGGTAATGACCCCTACATCAATCAAAGTCCGATCTTATCCTTGAGATGGTAGCACGACTTGGTTGGATGGTGAACCGCTCTGTGGAATGCGCAGCATTCTGCCCTGTGGACCTTATTTGCCTCCTCCCGATTCATGATTAGTGGCACCGATCTTATTGTTCTCCGTGAGGTATTTAAAATCTCGAACCTCGCCTTCCTTGAAAGAATAGACTTTGAGGAACCTTGATTCTGACGACTGCTTTTGAGGTCGCTGTCGCCATTGGTGCGATTGAATGTTTGGTTTGCATCCACGCTTACGCTGGGGACTAAATTGCTTGTGAGCATTTACCGCTTATCGGCCTCTTTTCGCCTTTTTCCTTATAAGGAATCGCCGGCTTGCTCTCAGAGACCTTCAAGTCTTTCCATATCTTTGACGCGCTTTCCCATTGCTTCCAAAGACGCCCAACGAAGGTTGTTGTAGCAGTTTGGAGAATGAACTCCTCGCTTATCGGTCCCGACAATTCATTGCCTTGTTTCGAACCGCTGACGGTTGTCTACCATCTCCGCTCTTTCTATTTTCATCCAACAACGCCCCAATGGATATCTCGGTATCTTCATCGAAGAAATTGGCGAGGAACATGGCCTCCATGTCGCCCCAAATGTTAACGCCCCCGCTTGAGACGGCGGTACCAATCGAAGGTAACTCTAAGAGTGCCAACGAATGACCGAACCATCAAGGGCTCGTTATCAAAATAACCTCCAAGTGGGACTTGAAGTAGATCAAATGTCGAGTGAGTGAGCCCTTCCCACGAATGGCGTAAAGTTTATCGATTGAACTTCACCGATACGGATTGATTCCCACCTTTGGTACCGGACAGGTATACCCGTCTTCTTTACCTCTAGGAGGAAATCAATGTGTTGATCTTACTCGAGGTCCTTTATCTTTCATTCTCACCCTCGTCTCCGTTTAGGTGATTTTGAGGAGGAACGACGGTGTTATCAGCGTTCTTGGAGGCTACCTCCGCATTTTGTTTATCACGGGATTATCGGTTACGGTCTTCATCCCTATCTATGTCGGCTGTCCGTTTGGTTGGCGTTATTGCGGCGACTTGATTCACTGGTGATTGTTAGTGCTTGGATTTCTGCGGTCATGCATTTCTCTCATTTGCTGCATGGCCATGTCCATCTCGAACTTGAAATCTCCTTTTGCTTGGCCAAGCCTCTTCAAGCATCTTGGCCACTTGTTACGCGATCATGAATGCCTCTCGGGTTGTCCCTCATGGAAACAATATTATTGGAAGCAATTGCGAGCCGTCGGAACCGCCGTCATTTGAGGGTAACCCCTCGCACCTGCCATAGTTAGGTCGTCGATAGTCCGGACCGCAACCAAGTCATTCGTCTGAGATACCGGGAATGGCATGTCGGCCCTCACTAGTCATGTTGATGGTGACTCTTGGCAATTCATCACCTTGAGACACCGATCTTCTTACGAGGCGTCTCGACTGGTTTTGGCATTTTGATTGCCAAGCCTATGAAAGACCGACACCTTCTCCGGTGCTGTCTTGGTGCAATTGCACTCCGACAACTCCGCCTTTATCAACTTGGAACACAGACAATGTGTGTTCAACTCTGGGGAACTCTTTTTTCGAGATTTACTCAGACTTCAAAGACGATAGTTAACTCATCCGGCATGAATGCCGGAGTAACCCATCGTAGGTTGGCATGACTTCTCGTATAACGCCATCGCCATCGCATCGAAAATGTTTCCTTCGAGGATGAACCGCTATCGAACTTTAAAGTCACTGCCCAACGCTCGCCTTATGCGTGAAGTTTCGACGCTCTTGAACTTCGACCGCACCGATGCGAGCACCACAGAATCTTCCCCGCCATGGTGGATGCGACCCCGCATCGCGTGAGTTTTCTCGAGACCTCTTCAATGGGCCCAAACGCCTTTAACCGAATTTTGCCTCGATCATCATGCAATGGACCGAGGCCTAACACCGCTTGCTTCGAGTAAGCGGGATCGACCAAGCGGAACAGAAGTTAACGGAGATTTGGATGTAATCGCCGGAGGTGGAATCGGCGTTAGTAATCTTTTTGATCCAGTTACCCTCAGAAGGCGAAGTTTTAGTCGATCAATCACGAGGTGGTTGATCCCTAGTTGGCCGCTTTGTCTCAATCGTTGTTCAATTTTGACCTCCAAACTTGGCGCACCTTTGGTGGCTTCTTGGCCACTTCTTCTTTCTTCAACATTCGGCCTCTTGAACTAGAGCCCTCGCGGCGCAAGCAAGGCGCGACACTTTTGATGCACTCGAAGCGCTTGAACGGTTCCGCCTAATGCGGACCCATTCACTTGTTAGCGCTTGGAGGAGCCGCCAACCATTGTTGTTGAGGCCTTTGACCTCTTCGGACTTGAGATCCATCTCGATAACAAATCCCGCCAACCGATTCCTAGGCCTTGGCGAATCGGCGCCAGGCATGCCGCCTCGGCGGCTCTCTTGAGAGTCGGCATGCCTTCGGGCGTCATCTCCCGCACGCAGGAGTTCAGATCTATAGATCCGCCATCTTAGATGGAAGGACGCCGCTGTCGTGACCTCGGCAGCACGGGTTGGAATCTCGCCTTGAGATTCCGTCCGACCGACCTTCCTGGCGCGAGATCTTCCCGACTTGGGGAGGACGATCCGACGAGGATGATAAATACTCGAACTTTTGTTGGTCGAATCTTCAGATTCCTCTTCGACGGATCGCTATCCGCTGTTATGACACGACGATCTCATCACGATCGTTGACTCCCATCGTGGTCGCCTTGTTCAAGGGAAAGTCATTTCGATCTTCATTGGTGAACTCATTACGTTTTATGTTTACAAATGAATTTAAAATTCATCTTTTATAAGACTTGATTACAATGAAAATCGAAGAAAATTATAACTTTTTCTGAACAAGCGAGAATCCTTTTATCATACTCACGCTGGCGTGGGATCTTTACTGTGATGGGGTTTATCAGGTGGACGGCCGTGATCACGATCGATGAAAGATCTACGATCAAAGGGATTATTTCACGAGAGAATAATCGCGAAGTGAGTGAAATCGACGAGATCACCACTCTTCGGGATCAAAACAAAGTTGATCCGGATGCGATGTGGATTGGATCTAAAATCTCTCAAACTCCTTAGCTTTATCTTTGTGGGTTCAGAAATCTTGGATCTCGTGTAAAAGTTCAGATCTCGTCCAAAGTCCCTCCTTTTTATCAAAAGTCCAGATCTCGATCCGTGAGCTTTAGCTTCTTGTCAAAATCGGATCCCCGAATATGAGACCTCCATATCTGGCCTTTTAAAGCGGATGAAGCGGGTGGGTCGGGAAAAACGCCTAGCCACCTCTTGGTGGCTCGGCTTTAGCGAGAACCACTGAGGGTGGCTCTCGCCCCCATTCGCACCATGGTTGGCTCGATTTTGGCGAGTCACCCTTGGGTGGCTTCATTTCGCCGAGCCTAAGGGTGCTTCGAGATTTTTAAATGCTTTCGAGTCCGACTTGATTGATCCGTCGATATTTGTTGATCCGAAGCTTGATTAGGTTTATCCCATGCTTGCATGCGATTCGTCACTTTGTTGAATTACACGCTTTCAGGCTAAGCTTCATACATTTCGTCGGCTCGCTTTATGCGTTTGCGTTCGCGGTCACTTGTTGTTGCGTCGTCAGCGTTAAGCCGTTCGTCGTCCGGATGGCTTCGTCGATTATCGACTCATCATCACGAGTTGTGTTCGGGACTTATCGTAATTTTCAGCGCCAGGTAAAGCACGGAAGCTCAACAACACATCGAGTTTTACCAAGCGAATGTCGAGGGCTTTTAACAAGAGAGTCCGTGAAGCTTTAAGGAAGGAGACACGGGCCTCGCTTTCGGCGACCAATAATTCTCAATTCCAAGAAAATGGTAAGTTTGAACCCAATGGGAAGGACCGTTTGTGATGAACCTGACCTATTCAAGCGGTGCATATTGAATCTAATCACTCAAGATGGCGACAAGCAATTAATGCCGATAAATGAAAAGTTTACGAAAAGTACTATCCTTGGTATATTTGGGATAACCACTTTGTGAGGTTTCCTCGTGAAATATTTCACCCATTGTCCTTGAGGATAACCTAAATCTGTCATCCACCATAAATTCTCTCACCAATCAAATTCATTGACGTGAGCCCACTAAAAATCTTTTGGTCCAATCCACCAGAAAATCCCTCTTGATTCCTTCCACGAACAAGGGGTCCACTTTCAATGCTAAGATCCCCTTGTGATAAAATGTAAGGGCTCCATCCTTTCCTCTTCGGTCATGCCTTCCCAAGGTGAGGGCTAAAATTAGAATTTTATCTCGATAAATGAGAAAATCATTTCCAGATCGTAGCTTAATCCTATAAAGTAAAAGTTATCCAATCTTTTCGATTCTGAGTGGAGATCCCACTCTTAGGATCACCTCCTAAGATTCTCAAGTGGAGATCCCACTTTTAGTTTCCTTTACACCGAGATAGAATATAAAAATTTTCCTTTCCCACATTAATTTTATCTTTTCCAAAAATCCTTCAATCTAGGATTCATCTCGGCAAACTTTATCCCGAATCCTAAGTAGGGATAAGTCAACGCCTAACACGCTTTACCGGTTTAGTCTTTTTCCGATTGAAGAAGACACCAATTCAAGTCCGAGAATTTTATCCTAAAGCCTAAGTAGGGATAAGTCACGCCAACACACGTGGCGGTTAATCTTTCTCCTGAAAAGGATACCAAGACTCATCTTGGGGAATTTTATCCCTAATCCTAAGTAGGATAAATCTACACCTAACACGGGCTCGGTTAACCTTTCTCCTCGAAAAGGATACCAGGACTCATCTTGGGAAATTTTATCCCGAATCCTAAATAGGGATAAGTCTACGCCTAACACGTGTTGCCATTTAGTTCTTAACCGTAAAAAGAACGAAAGCCCACATATTCAAAATTGTGGCAGATTATTATTAATAACACCACAATCCACGCCTTACACGTGTGGAGAATTTTATCCTGAATCCTAAGTAGGGATAAGTCTACGCCTAACAAGCGTTGCTGGTTAGTTCTTAACCATAAAAAGAACAAGAGCCCACAAATTCAAAATTGTGGCAGGTTGTTATTAATAACACCACAATCCACGCCTTACTCCGCGAAAAGGATACCAAGACTTATCTCCGCGAAAAGGATACCAAGACTTATCTCCGCGAAAAGGATACCAAGACATGATGGGTCTATGTCTAACACGCGTGGCCGGTTAACCTTTCTCCGCGAAAAGGATACCAAGACTTATCTTGGGGAATTCTATCCCAATTCTAAGTAGGAATAAGCTAACGCTTAACACGTTGCCGGGTTTAGTCTTTTACCGATTAAAGAAGACACCGTATTCAAGTTTGGGGAATTTTATCCTAAGCCTAAGTAGGATAAGCCCGATCTAATACATGTACCGGTAGTCTATTCTGAGAAAGACAAAGCCTATGTATTCAACATCATAGCACCAAGTCTAAAAGAGTTTCATTCTTTAGCACAACGCCATCAGACAAATAAAAATCCTCTAGGCTAGGGTCACGAGCACCCTAGTTGTTAAAGCTTCACAGGCTACCGGTAGGGCAAGGCTAGACCATACAAACTTCAAAACGACTCGCCAAGACGAGGCTCGACCTCAACACGAGGTTCGCACAAGGAGTGGAGTTCAATCATAACACGAGGCTCGCACGAAACAAAGCTCAACAATCATATGATGAGATTCGCCCCAAACACTTAAGTTTGACGAGGCTCGCCTACGATCAAAGTTTGGCGAGGCTCGCCCACAACTTCAAAATTTGGCCAAGTTCTCCATTCGCAGGTTCGCCAAGCAGCGGCCCTCTTGTCGACGAGGTTCGCCAAAGTAACGGTTTCCTTCGCACGAGGTTCGCTACGCAGCTGAACCTCGCCATTCAACCGAGGTTCGCCACACAAAGGAACCTCGCCATTCAAACGAGGTTCGCCTACGCTAGTGAACCCGCTACTCAACCGAGGTTCGCCTACGCAGTTGAACCTCGACATTTATACGAGATTCGCTACGAGCAATCAACCTCGACATTCAACCGGTTCGCCACGCAGGAAGCTGCCATTCAACCGAGGTTCGCTACAAAGCTGAACCCCGCCATTCAACCGGAGGTTCTACAACAATGAACCCCGCCGCTCAAACGAGGTTCGCCTACAGCAGTGAACCCCGCCACTCAAACGAGGTTCGCCACAAGAGGGAACTCGACATTTATATAGATTCGCTACGAAAGTAACCTCGACATTCAACCGGTTCGCCACAAGAAAGCTTACCATCCAACCATTTCATCCGAGGTTCGCCTACGCAGCCGGCTCGCTATCCAACCAAAATGCATAAATGCATCCAACCGAGGTTCGCCAAGCAACGGCTCGTTAGCAAACCGGTTCACCCAAGTAGCGAACCTCATCATTCAATCAAGGTTCGCGCCACCAATGAAGAACGGTCGTCACCTAACGAAGCTCGGCAACATAAAGAAACCAACGGCCAATGGCCACGAAAACCACGATAACCATGGTTAAATGGTGGGCACTATGCCCACTAACCCACGCTTCCACAATTTTAGCATGATAGTTACATGCTTAAGGCCCAATAAATAGCCGTGGGAGCCTATGCGGAGGGACTTTGGACTTTTGAACTTTTGAAAACCCAAAACTTGCGCTAAGAGAGATTGAGTTCTTCATCAATCATCAACAACCTTGTGCCGATCGTCAACGGAAAGCGGATCTACGCGGAGCATTGAGTGAAGCCTTCTTTCGCCACCAAGAACCCATACAAAGAGAAGTCAAATCAATCTTCTCTCCTCAGAATCGAGAGTGTGATTGTAATCTTTTTCTCAAAGTCAATCAAACAAAACTTTTTCGACTCTACGAAGATGGCGCACTACAAGGGAGCAACCGCTCATTCCGGACGTAACCGGTGGTGGCGCATCAAACAAGGTTGCGGTTGGAACCGGGTTCAAACCTTGGTCATCGAATTTGATCAAAGTAAGCACGAGGAATTTCTTCCTCCTCGGGCATCTAGCCCATTGAAGACCCGCAAGTGTCGCCGAAGTCTCGTATGAGACTTCAGCCCCGTGGCTTCGCTGAATCCTCGAGTGAACCTCGACAATCACCGGCTCTCAAAGACAAGGCTTCAAAAGTCAACCAGCGGGCTAAGAAATGGGTTGTTAAGCAACCCAAGTCCACTTCGATGATGTTAGCTGTTTGGCTTCGGGCGAGCCTCGCCTGTGAGAAGACCGGACCTTCTAATGGTCCACTCTCGAGACGCTGCATCGCGTCGGCCGAGAACCAAGCTCCGACGGCTCGAAGCGGTCTCGCTTGGACGGATTCCACTATCGTCCAAGAAAATAAACGAACCTCGCTATCGGGGTCATTCAAAACAAGACGGAATCACCCTAACCGCGAACCTCGCCTACAAGACGAACGCCGCCCCGCCTGCGAGCCTAGTCCAAGTGGCGAACCTCGCCCGCTTAGTCCAAGTGGCGAACCTCGTCACGAGTCCAAGTGGCGAACCTCGCTCGCTTCAAGCGGGCGAACCCGCCTACAACGCAGGTCCCCTCAAAAGGAACGAGCCTCGCCCAGCTGCTAACCTCGCCAAGAACATGAGGTCCCTTTAAAGGGATGAACCTCGCCCAAACAATGAACTTCGCCAACATGAGGTCTCCTCTAGAGTGACGAACTCGCAAATGAACCTCGCCACAAAATCAAAGGAAATGGCAACCTCGCCAGTTCGCCAAACTCGATCCAGAAGCTCTCTCATATGAGGCTCGTCTTTCAAAATCAATTGGGGTACACCCACTATTGATCTCCGTGATTACCTCACCGCAAACGTGATGCTAGTCATATGCAATCTCATTGTTGCCGTGGAGAAGTTTATCGGCGCGCCGCCCAATGTTCATCGACGCATCGCTTTTGAGCGGTTGTCCGATCTGCCAACCGCATCGGCGATTCCACCATAAAGCGGGAACCCGCGATGGTCATGGAGTGACCATCAACATGGTTGAGAGGCGTGGAGCAAGACCCCAACAGAAGTCCGGAGTCATCGGACCCCGAATATTCCCCAGGTTACGGTGGGTGCTAATCAATAGCCAGCAATTCTATCGAAGCACCCGTCAATCGGAAAGGCCAATCCCGCTTTGACTATAGCCAATTGGTGGGGTACTCAAGAACATGAGAACTCGGCATTGCTACGCCTCAACCTTCAACACCGATTTCAAAGGACCGTGCCGCTGTCCTCATGGCCGAACGAGAGGAAGAGATGACACGAAGAATAGAAGAGCAACAGCTACTATTCTTGCACAACAAGAATCTATCAGCGCTTAGAGATGATGATGGAGAAACTTGTGGGCAAGAAAAGATGGACGAAGGAGGATCCAAATCGAAGCAAGAAGACTACGAGAGGAATCAATGATGTCCATTCGATGTCATCCGGCGAATCGAACCCGCGACAAAAGAGCAAGATCATGTGTTGGGATTTCCAAAAGTACCTGGATGCTCAAACTCCAAGGACAATCTAAGGAGTCAGTGGCGAGGCCATATCTCTATAGAATGGGACGATGTCCCATATCCTCCAAATTCAAGCCGCTTAACTGGGTGCGCCGACGAAAAAGTTCTCCGTCACAACACATCTACTACTTCCAAGCGAACCGGCATATAACGGTAATGATCCTATTATGACCCATTATTCATTAGCACTCTTAAGGGAGTCAAAGTGGTTCCGGGTTAGAGCCCGGTTCTATCAACTCTTGGAAAGATCTCGCAAAGACTCTTTATGGCCCGATTTTTCGATGATGACACGAGGTGTCTATGGCCACTTTGGTTGGTCGAAAAGAAAAAGACGGAGTCCGCCAAGACGCTCAGCTGCGCATTCGGACTGCCTTTGCACTCCCTGACCAGCCTCAAGCCACATTCATCGGATGCGAGCCAACCTCGATCAACATACTTTCTAAGATGGGTGCGCTTGAGGCATACTCTTGGAAAGAATTGGTGAGGCAAGGCTAACAAGTTGAAAACATGATTAAGAGGATCGAGGCAGAGAACCTCGTGGACTCTCGGCCCAAAAAAGGTAACCTTAATAATTTTACTCCTCAAAAGCAATCAAGGGAAGGAGACTCTAGCCTGGAAGCCCAACCTACTTCAAGATCCTTCAAGCGTAAATCAAACGCTTCGATACCGCCCCGAAGAAGTATGATTTTAAGGATGACCAGGTTATCCCAATCCTCAAAACTTTACTTAAAATGAACAAGATCACGCTCCCGAAATAAAGAAGCGGAGGAAGCTTCAAGGACCGGATGATCCAAAATATGCAGATGTACCATCGAATGGTACACCATCCGAACGGGTCATGTTACATATTGAAGGACAAGATCCGGTCTTGCTAGAAGCGTGTTATGACTCGGGGAGGATCAAAAGAAGGTGTCTGCAAAACATGGTTGCCTCCAATTTGGCGATTTTATGGAATTAAGTGCGTGATCTGTAAAACCGATCCATCAAGCGTAAAGTTGTGAACTTTGATCTCAGCCGCTGGAAGCACAAGGTATGGTCCTTACACTACCGAAGGCTTAATTATGTGGGTTCATCCCGACTTGTTATCGATGAACAATGGACTTTTCAAAGTCGAAGGGAAGTCTTGTAACGCCACCCCGGCCAAAGGAAAAGGAGCGAAGTCAATGACTCTACCGAGAACAAACCGCCGGCCGCACATCTTGTACCAAATATGGCACACCCGGAGGCGAAAAGAGTTTCTAAGGGAGTACCCCGAGGTAACACCGATGTAGCAAAGAAGGAGCGCTTGGTGGGTCCAAGACAAGGAGATCCGCTACAACAAAGTGTAGGATCGTTGATCTAACTCAATGAAACACTAGAGGGGGTGAATAGTGTTTTATAAAATTTTATGCAAGATAGATTATAAATTGCAAAAGATAGCACAAATACGTAAAATTCACAATCGCAAACACGATATTTATATCGGTTCCACCTCCCTGTACATCCAAATTCCCAAGCAAATCCCGCTTGAGTTTCCACTATGATTTTGAAATACCCTTACAAAATCAAAGAATCAAACCTGACCAATTTGCAAGACCATGCAAATTGCAACAATCTCAAACTCGAGATTCACAATTCTCACACCAGAATCTCCTTTGAAAACAACAACGCAGATCCTATAAGCCTTGATGTGTAGATGATATGCGAGTGGCTTAGGAATTTCTTTAATCTCAAAAATATTTTTCTCTTTGAATGTCAAGAACAGCTTTTGCTTTTTGAATCTTTGAACACACCCTTTTCTTTCAAAAATCCAAGTTGATGTATATGAGAATTTCAGAGGTCTTTTTCTGCGCTTTTACTATTTATATGTCTTGAAAGACACCCATTCAAAATAAAGAAAACTGTTAAAAACGCTTAAAGATTCAAATTCCGATCAAATATAAACGTATTATAGTCGACTACTATATAAGATTAGTCGACTAACTTGTTTACACAGTATTCCAGAATGCAATTCAAGCATTAGTAGTCGCATCACTATTTTTATTAGCTCGATAATCCTAAATGACGAAAGTCGGGTGTATGTTTTAAACGGGTAGTCCATATATGCACAAGAGTAGTCCACTAACTGTAAACTTACGATTCTCGGAAAATTGTTTAAGTTTTCATTAGTTGACTATTAATAGCATTGGTCACTAATCAAAACTTACGTAAACTTATATATTCATTAAGTTAAGTAATTAGTCGACTATAGTTTGAATTGGTCGACTACTCGACTTAAAAGTTTATAAATGAATTGTTTTAAACTTTAAAAATCTAATGGTTAATATAGGGATTTATATTAACCAACACACTAAGCATGTGTTAGTGTGTTCTAAATATGCATGTGTGTGTGATCAAGGTTTGTACAATATATTCTAAGTAAAGAAGAGAAAATTACATTGTTCTTTGTATTTCATCTTGCTTTTCATCTTCAATACTCCATAATGCCTTGAGTCCAAATTTGATATATATGATATCCTGATCAACAAGTTATACCACACAAAAACATATATATATATATAGAACATATATTGTTATCATCAAAATATAATCTTGAGAATATATAAATCAACATTCTCCCCTTTTGATGATAACAATCAATAATATAAAATTAAATTAAAAAGTACTCCCCAGATAGAAGCATCTTGTATATAAGCATACATAATAACACGATTTTACTCCCTTTGTTATCAACAAAAGAAGGAAACATATAAGATAGGCAATTGAATATTTCATCAAGATGAGCTAAAACTTCAAATAGATCATCCAGATTATGAACATAGTCCAAGACTTCACCCATCCAAATAGGTAAGCAAAGACTTGCCATGAAAATCAAAATGTTGATAACCTCCATCTAAGATAACTGGTTATAACACAAACAAATACTTACTAACTTAATAGAAATATGCATGTCTATAATATAAATGCAAACATATGGAAAACACATAGTCTTTAAACATACACATAGTAATAAACACATAGTGTTAAAACACATAGTCTTCAAACATTAAGCTAAGGAAATCTAGTTAAGCTAAATAACATAATCCTAAGTGTCGCAGAGGTCCCGTGGTGGAAAGGTTGACTCAAGTTTCCGTTGAAGTCTTCAAACATACGCATCATCATTTGTTGGTTCTCCATCATTTCACGCTATTGTTCATAATGTTGATGTTTTGATCGAAGATCATGTTTTGACTCGCTTCTAAGTTCGTGATGCGAAATGATAGGTGTTGTATTGTGCATCCGTAAAGGTGATGGTTCGATTGCACCGGTGGTGGAATATGGCTGGAAGAAGGTTCACCTTGTTGTGAAGACCGAGGAATATCTTGAGTGTGAGTTTGGGCAGGTTCATCTTCGCTTGTTGTTGTTCGAAGTTCAAATTGGGTATTTTCATCCTAGTTAGGCATTGGAAACAAAGAACTCAACCGATCGAAGGATGAATGTTTGAAGCTAAATCTCTACTAAAAGCTTTGAAAATGGTAGTCAAAAGGCTCCAAAAGGTAGAAATCCTCTATAAGGAATGTGAATAAATTTTCAAATAAACTTCACTTCAATTGACTTGAATATTAGCCATAATAGCATATAGGGCTTTAGCCAATTCCAAAGAAATGAAATGAAAGCTTCCGATTTTGGAAACAAATTATAAGCTAAAATTCGATATAAAACGAGGAAGGGGTCAAGTTTTGAGAGTGATTCAAAATTCCTCCTTGACCTAGTAGGAAAATTAAGTTTTGCATGATATCTTTATCATCCATGGAAACATCTTCAAGACTAATTCCTCTATTAGAATTTTCAATATTTTTCCTAGAAGTCTAGAGAAAAGGAAATTTCTTTTCCTTTAACTAGAGTGTCTATTTGACGCTCTTCATCATCAAGTTTTTATGAGTGAGATTTGTATAGAAAAGTTTGACAAGAAGTGGATAATATGGTTGTTGATTTTCTAAGAAAAAGTTGAGCTAATCCAACATTAGCAAAATATCCTTGTAAATTATGAAGTGCAAAATCTTCATATTTAATAAATCGACCGAAGTATATCATAAGATTGCATTTCCTTAAAAGTATCTAAAAGACTAGGATCTTTAAGATAAATAGTGTAATCTTCTGTGTGGAGAAGGTCCCAGCGAGAACGCTTTGATCTAGACATATTGAAAGGAAGAAGATGTTGGAGAAGACTACCAAGAGATGAAATTGATCAAGACACTAAAAAAAACTGCCGCAGTCCGAGTAGTCGGCTAAATTCTCTAGTAGTCGACTAATGATGCCCGAACCGGGTAAAAGTGAAGAAAAATTGAAGATTTGAAGGAGGAAATGGAGTTGGATGATGCCCTAAGTTAAGGAGAGAATACCCTAACCGAGATCTCGGTTTTAGAAGAGTGGGAACGGAGAAAATGGGTAAGAATAAGTGGGAGTAGTTTTGTTAGGGTTAAAATTAAATGAAGGGCTTGGATTAAAAGTTAAAATTGAATGAAAGGTTGAGATTTAAATCATAAGAAAATAAATCTAGGGCTAGGATTAAATATGGTTGGATGTATGGTTGAGATCTAAAGTAACTTATGTTATTGGATAGGTTTGGGTTAAAAAGAAACAGATCCAATAACAATATTTTCTAAAGAGTTGAGTAGCCGACTAACTGAGGTATGACTAATCAAGCAGACGCAACGTAATATATGTTTTCGCTTTTGAAATAGTAGTCTAATTAATGAATATATAGTCGACTAATAAGATATTGAGAGAATAAAAATTATATGAATGATTGTGCATGTAGTCGACTAGTGAAGTTGTTATCGACTAATAAACATATGTACTTATTTAATAATTAATTTAAATCAGAATTGAACATATACCTAATTCTCTTCTTAATTTAACATAAATATCTTCTTTTAAGGTTTCGTTAAAATATCCGCTATTTGTTTATTAGTAGATATAAATTCTAATATAATATCTCCCTTAAGAACATGATCAATGAAGAAATGATGTCTAATATCAATATATGTTTTGACAGTGTTGAATTTTTAGATAAATTAATTGCACTAGAATTGTCACACATTATAGAAGATGTGGAACAAACTATGCCATAATCGATAGTGTTTGTTTCATCCATAAAATTTGTGCACATGCTAAACTAGCAGAAAATGTCTCGCCAGCTTGTTGATAATGATACCGAATTTTGCTTTTTACTAAACCATGATACAAGTGAATGTCCTAAAATGACATGTACCACTTGTACTTTTTCTATCGATTTACACGGCAAAATCGCGATCACTATATGATAATAAATCAAATGTGCTATTCTTTGGATAAAATAAACCAAAATCAAGTACCTTTAAGATATCTAAAAATTCTTTAACAAACTTTTAAGATGTGATTCTTTAGGATTAGATTGAAATCTAGCACATAAACAAACACTAAACATAATATCAGGTCTACTAGCTGTAATGTAAAGAAGTGATCCAATCATACCTCGATATAGCTTTTGATCAACATTCTTACCACTTTCATCTTTGTCAAGTGATGTTGTAGTACTCATTGGTGTTGGTTTGCTAGTTGTATTGTCCATCCCAAAACGTTTAAGTAGTTCTTTTGCATATTTATTTTGATTGATAAAAATTCCTTCCTTCATTTGTTTGATTTGAAGTCCAAGAAAGAAGTTTAGTTCACCCATGTGACTCATTTCAAATTCTTCCCAGCATAGTCTTAGCAAACTCTTGACAAAGATCATTGTTAGTAGAACCAAATATTATATCATCTACATATATTTGTATAATAATATATCTTTATTTATTTTCTTAATAAATAAAGTAGAATCAACTTTTCCAATTTCAAAACCATGTTAAAAGAAAAGATTTTAATCTATCATACCATGCACGAGGTGCTTGTTTAAGACCATATAAAGCCTTTTAAGTTTATAAAATGATCGAAAATTTTTCATGTTCAAAACCGAGGTTGTTCTACAAAACTTCTTCTTTAATAAAACCATTTAAAATGCACTTTTAACATCCATTTGATAAAGTTTAAAATTCATAAAGCATGCAAATGCAAGTAAAATTCTAATAGATTCTAAACGCAAACAGGAGCATAAGTTTCATCATAATCAATTCTTCTTTGATTATAACCTTGTGCAACTAATCTAGCTTTATTTCTAACAACTTGTCCCGATTCATCTAATTTATTCCTAAAAATCCATTTTGTTCCTATAATGGATTTATTTTGTGGTCTAGGTACAAGATCCCAAACATTATTTCTTATAAATTGATTTAATTCATCTTGCATAGCTTCTATCCAAAAATTATCAAGTAAAGCTTCTTTAACATTTTAGGTTCTACTTCAAACAAATGCAACATGAACTATTAAATTAAAATGAGATCTAGTAGATACTTTATCGATATATTTCCAATAATCAAATCATGTGGATGATTTTAACTTCTACAAAACTTTGGTAATTCATTTTGTAAATTTTCATCTTTGAAATATCTAACATAGGAGTATCATTAATAGTATCAATTAAATCATCATCATTATTTAAAATAGAAGGTGTTTTATAAAATTTTCATCAAAAGAAACATGCATAGATTCTTCAATGACTAAGGTTCTTTTATTATATATTCTATATGCTTTACTATGATTAGAATATCCGACAAAAATTCCTTCATCGATTTAGAATCAAATTTATCTAAATTATCTTTTGTATTTAATATAAAACACTTACAACCAAAAACTTTAAAATATGAAACTTTAGGAATTTTATTATAAAATAATTCATATGATGTTTTGTTTAAAATAGGTCTTAATAAAACTCTATTTAAAACATAGCATGTCGTTGAGATAGTTTACCAAAAATATTTTGGTAAATTACTATCACATAACATTGTTCTAACACATTCTTGTAATGTCCTATTCTTTCTTTCTACAACTCTATTTTGTGGAGCTGCTCTAGGAAAAGAAAATGTATGTGAAATACCATTTTATCACAAAAATTTGCAAAAGTTCATTTTCAAATTCTCCTCCATGATCACTAACGATAGTAACTATAGAAAGAGATTTTGATTTTGAATTCTTTTACAAAATATAGAAAACTCATTAAAAGCATCATTTTTATTTTAAGAAATATTACCCAAGTAAATCTTGAAAAATCATCAACAATTACAAATGCATATTTACTTCCATTTAAAGACGCTATCCTAGAAGGACCAAAAAGATCAATATGAAGTAATTCAAGTGGTTTACTAGTAGAAATAATATTTTTAGATTTAAAAGAAGATTTATGCATTTTACCTTGTTGACATGCATCACAAAAATTATTTTTATAAGAAAGCTTAGGTAAACCATTTACTAAATCATATTTAGAAATTTTAGAAATATGTTTAAAATTAACATGACCAAAACGCTTATGCCATAATATAGAATCATTTGAAGATGCAATAAGACGTTGTTCATTTGAAATATTATTTAAAGATAAAACATATATATTATTCTTTCTATGACCTTTATATAAAATTGTAGACCAATCAAGATCATAAATTAAGCAAGAATCTTTTTCAAGACAACTTTAAAACCTTTATCACATAGTTGACTTATACTGCAGATTATGTTTAAGACCTTCTAATAAAACATTAATAATAGGTTTATTAGAATTACCAACGGTGTCAATACCAATCACCTTTCCTTTGTTATTGTCTCCAAAGGTGACTGTATTCACCATCTTTGTCTTGAATTGATGACAATAATTGAATGTTCTGTCATATGTTTTGAACAACCACTATCTAAAATCCATCTATCTTTCTTTGTAACTAAAAGATAAATATTTATAATCTTGGTACCCATTTTACATTGGGTCCTTAAAATTAGTCTTTAGGAAACCAAACCCATGAAGAGTTTGATTTTCCTATGTAATTAGATGATAAGCAAATATCTTTAATAAAGCTAAAAATATAAGACTTTTTCTTATTATAATTTAAAACTTTAGGAACCCAAATAGATAAATATTTTGGTTTTCTTTTATTTAAAATATTATTTTTAACATTTTGTTTATATACTAATGAAGATGATTTTACAAAAGTGGTTTTTTTATGAATATCTTTTTCAACTTGAAAACCCAATCCTTTTGTCTTTTGAGTTTCTTTTTGATAAGAAAGTAAAGTTTTTAAATTTTCTTTACCTTTATTAAACTTACTAACATTTAAATATATGTCATCATATTTTGATTTAATCAAAGAAATATCTTTATCTAAAATACTAATAATGAAGTCTTTAAATTATTACATTCTGATTTTAGATACAAATTTTCATTAGTTAAAAATAATTTTCTTTGAGTAAATTTTCATTTTCTTCTTTTAATTTAATTTCTAGTGAATTAACATAAGAAGAATTTAAATCGAAATTTCCTCTAATAATCTTTATTTTCATTTTTAAGAAAATTATGTGAGACTTTCAATCTTACAAAGTTTCATATAATTCATTAAATGCATCTAAAAGATCATCATTATCATTTACCTCATCTTGGGCCATGAAACACATATGAGCACTTTCATTTTCTTCATTTTCTTCATCGATGAAGAATCATCCGCCATCCCAAGTTGTCGCATTGCCTTTCTTTCTTGTTATTTTGAGTAGTGTTGAAATTATTGAAATGATTTGACTTTTGCTTATTCTTCAATAAAGGACAATCTTTCATATGACCTCGCTTTGTTACACTTGAAACAACAGTGAGTTATTTGAATTTGAAAATTTAGATTTAAACTTACCTTGTTTTATAAATTTTCAAATTTATGCAAACATGCTCATTTCTTCATCTTCATTATCTGAATCTTCCTTATCGATGTGATGTTGAATGCAAGAACTTTCTTGTTTTTCGCTTCATCTTCATTCTTTCTATCTTCGATTTGAACTGTATGCCATTAAATTTCCAATTAAATTCTCCATCGACAATGTTGATAAATCATTTGCTTCTTCTATCATTGTAATTTTTCCCATTTTGGAGTAAGTGAGCTAAGAATTTTTCGCACCATTTCCACTTGTGTATAGGTTTTTCCAAGTCCAATTAGAGTATTAGTGATATCTAAATCTTGTGAACATATCTCCAATTGTCTCATTTTCTTTCATCCGAACAATTCAAACATGTGGACAAGAACAAATTTTAGACTCTTTTACTTTATTTGTACCTTCATGTGTTACCTCGAGTGTGTGCCAAATATCATATGCAGATTTTGTCTGACACTCTGTTGAACTCATTTCATCAAGTGCACAAAATAAAGCATTCATTGCTTTGAGTCCAAATTTGCATTGTTCCTTTGTATCGTAGTCCATTCTAAAACGGAGTAGTTAGCTTCTCATATCTTGTCTCTACAATGTTCCAAAGTTCTATCCAATTGATTGAAGATAGATTTTCATTCTGCACTTCCAATAGTTGTAGTTGAGTCCATCAAACATTGGTGGACGATTTGTTGAATGACCTTCTTTGAATTGTGAATTTCGACGTAAGTAGATGCCATCTTTCACCTTTCTCGATACCAAATGTAGGATCGTTGATCTAACTCAATGAAACACTAGAGGGGTGAATAGTGTTTTATAAAATTTTATGCAAGATAGATTATAAATTGCAAAAGATAGCACAAATACGTAAAATTCACAATCAAAACACAGATATTTATATCGGTTCCACCTCCCTGTACATCCAAATTCCCCAAATCCCGCTTGAGAGTTTCCACTATGATTTTGAAATACCCTTACAAAATCAAAGAATCAAACCTGACCAATTTGCAAGACCATGCAAATTAAATCTCAAACGAGATTCACAATTCTCACACCAGAATCTCCTTTGAAAACAACAACGCATAAGATCCTATAAGCCTTGATGTGTAGATGATATGCGAGCTTAGGAATTTCTTTAATCTCAAAAATATTTTTCTTTGAATGTCAAGAACAGCTTTTGCTTTTGAATCTTTGAACACACCCTTTTCTTTCAAAAATCCAAGTTGATGTATATGAGAATTTCAGAGGTCTTTTTCTAGCTTTTACTATTTATATGTCTTGAAAGACACCCATTCAAAACAAAGAAAACCGTAAAAACGCTAAAGATTCAAATTCTCAACAATATAAACTGTATTATAGTAATTACTATATAAGATTAGTCGACTAATCTCGTGTTTACACAGACTCAGAATGCAATTCAAGCATTAGTAGTCGACTACTATTTTTATTAGTCGACTAACTGCAATGACGTAAAGTCCGGGTGTATGTTTTAACCGGGTAGTCGACTATATATGCACAAGAGTCGACTAATCTGTAAACTTACGTATTCTGAAAATTGTTTAAGTTTTCATTAGTCGACTATTAATAGCATTGGTCGACTAACTCAGAAACTTACGTAAACTTATATATTCATTAAGTTAAGTAATTAGTCGACTATAGTTTGAATTGGTCGACTACTCGGACTTAAAAAGTTTATAAATGAATTGTTTTAAACTTTAAAAATCTAATGGTTAATATAGGGATTTCTATAATTAACCAACACACTAAGCATGTGTTAGTGTGTTCTAAATATGCATGTGTGTGTGATCAAGGCTTGTACAATATATTCTAAGTAAAGAAGAGAAAAATTACATTGTTCTTTGTATTTCATCTTGCTTTTCATCTTCAATACTCCATAATGCCTTGAGTCCAAATTTGATATATATGATATCCTGATCAACAAGTTATACCACACAAAAACATATATATATATAGAACATATATTGTTATCATCAAAATATAATATTGAGAATATATAAATCAACATTCTCCCCTTTGATGATAACAATCAATAATATAAAATTAAATTAAAAATTACTCCCTGCATAGAAGCATCTTGTATATAAGCATACATAATAACACGATTTTACCTTTGTTATCAACAAAAGAAGGAAACATATAAGATAGGCAATTGAATATTTCAAGATGAGCTAAAACTTCAAATAGATCATCCATTATGAACATAGTCCAAGACTTCACCCATCCAAATAGGTAAGCAAAGACTTGCCATGAAAATCAAAATGTTGATAACCTCCATCGGCATAACTGGGTTATAACACAAACAAATACTTACTAACTTAATAGAAACATGCATGTCTATAATATAAATGCAAACATATGCGGAAAACACATAGTCTTTAAACATACACATAGTAATAAACACATAGTGTTAAAACACATAGTCTTCAAACATTAAGCTAAGGAAATCTAGTTAAGCTAAATAACATAATCCTAAGTGTCGAGGGTCCCTGTGGTGGAAAGGTTGACTCAAGTTTTCTCATGAAGTCTTCAAACATACGCATCATCATTTGTTGGTTCTCCATCATTTCATTGGTTGTTCATAATGTTGATGTTTTGATCGAAGATCATGTTTTGACTCGCTTTCTAAGTTCGATGCGAAATGACAGCAGGTTTGTATTGCACCGTAAAGCGTGATGGTTCGATTGCACCGGTGGTGGAATATGGTCGGAAGAAGGTTCACCTTGTTGTGAAGACCGAGGAATATCTTGAGTGTGAGTTTGGGCGTGTTCATCTTCAGCTTGTTGTTGTTCGAAGTTCAAATTGGGTATTTTCATCCTAGTTAGGGCATTGGAATCAAAGAACTCAACCGATCGAAGGATGAATGTTTTAAGCTAAATCTACACCTAAAAGCTTTGAAAATGGTAGTCAAAAGGCTCCAAAAGGTAGAAATCCTCTATAAGGAATGTGAATAAAATTTTCAAATAAACTTCCAATTGACTTGAATATTAGCCATAATAGCATATAGGGCTTTAGCCAATTCCAAAGAAATGAAATGAAAGCTTCCATTTTGGAAACAAATTATAAGCTAAAATTGAAAATAAAACGAGGAAGGGGTAAGTTTTTGAGAGTGATTCAAAATTCGACCTTAGGAAAATTAAGTTTTGCATGATATCTTTATCATCCATGGAAACATCTTCAAGACTAATTCTCTATTAGGAATTTTCA
>WHSE01000459.1:0-15064 GCA_012295165.1 Asparagus setaceus | reverse complement strand
CGATGCCCCTGAAGTCTTGAGCAGAAACTCCCCTTTACAACATGAATCGACGAAAGCAAAGATGCTAGCGAGTAGGCACTCAAAGAACTGGATATTCTCGAAAGTGACCAACCCCGCCTTAAAGCCGCCACTTGTCGATGGCCAACAGACGACACCTTGATGGGTCAACATCCCAAGCTTACACCCCACTTTGGTTCTTGACAAGATCCTAATCCATATGCCTCGATAGAGGCAAGAGGTTGTTTGACTTGCACTCCTGGCCATTGGTTCGGCCTTGGGCGGTTTGGGGAGATAGAACCCCTGGCGAAATTAGGGTAGAGCACTTGGTAGCGACTGCCGGCTTTCGGCGTTGGGTTCGTCGCGCAACCTGCGACAACGTCGGGAGGTCCTACGCCCGAAGAGGGCGAAGACAAATACTCTTCATTACCTAGCTTGGTCGAACTCAATCACGAGGGGACTCAACTGTTGTCCCTTCAGCGATGTCGTCAGTGCGCCACCACCATCTCGGATTGAAAGCGATTTCTCCCACGTAGTCGCCATCTTACGTTTGGTGTAAAATATCCTCTCGGTTTGTATTGGTCGAGTTGTTTGTTACAAATCAAAATTGGCTTTTATTGAAGCGAAGGAAGGCCCTTTTGTTGCGATGGGTTCGTCGGTAGCGGTAGGGCGCCTCCCTCGATGCTTGAGTCGAGTTTGCTTCCTTAGACGATCCGATCGGCGTCGCGGTCGGGCTTGATCTGTGATAAAGCTTCGGGCGGTTGAGTTCGGTTCTACGAGCTTGCTTGGAAGGGCTACGATGCAAGAGTTTGCAAAGAGCTCGAGAGCCTCAAACACGAGAGTTGAGATGGAGTCTACTTCAACAATCAAGCCTTTGCTCAGGCGAGTTGAAGGTGCAAACTGACTTACGCTTGCTCTCTCTTCTCCGATGGTGGTTTCTCACAACGATTGCCGGCCTCTTCTCATGTGGAGATGGTGGCTTATAAATAAGCGAGGAGAGGCATGGCCACTTCCTGATTTGTGGGATATGACCAGCGGCGGTTAAGGGTACCATACTCTTCTCTAAGCGTGGATGTGACCAGCGATGAGGTAATGAAGACCATGCCTTATCCTAACCGGGATGTGCGAGTGGGTAGCGGCGAGCTGTCGAGTGCTCGAGCGAGCTTCTGAAGCGGAGTTTGCCGAACGAGGTCAAGTGGCGGGCCTCTTCTTGGGCGTGCTTTCGGTTCGTAAGCGGCAGCGTCTGTGGCATTGAACTCATGGCGAGTTCTCTAATCGGCGGGCTTTGACAAGCGGCGGTCTTCCCTCGACTTCGTGGGATGTGACCGCTAATGGTGAAGGGCGCCATACCCTCAAGCTGCGGGATGTGACCTATAGGGGGTGATGAGGCGGGTGGGCCCTTCTCCTAAGCGCCATTGGCCGTTGATCGAGCGGCGGCGAGCTTAAGTTGTTCTTGTTGAGGCGAGCTTGCTGAACAAGCGGGGCCAACTGGTGGACCCCCTCGAAGTGTGAGTTGGCTCAGCGTGTTTTGGCGAACTCCTTGCGGTGCTTGGCGCCTGAGCGGGGTTGGCCCGATAGGCGGCGTTGGACTCATGGGCGGCGAAGCCTCATCGGCGTGAAGCGACCTCGTGTGGGCGAGCTTGTTAAACAAGCGGCTTCGACTGGGAGAGCTCAGCGAAGTCAACCTCGTCTTGAAGTTTGTTGGACGAGGCGGCTCTTGAGTTTTAGGTGAACTTCGCCCAATAAGCTTGTTGAGCTCGTGCGGCGAGTTCATCTCTTTGTGGCGGGGTCGGTAATTTTCCCTTCTGATTCAGAAGCGAATCCTCGGTGCCCTTGTGGAAGCTTATCGGCGGTTCTCGGGCTGTCGGTCTGCCTTAGAAACCATCCCGGTGGGAAAGGCTTTCTCAACCACACGGAGAGTAAGGCCTCTTCGTCAAGGCACAACCGTCGAAAGAAAGCAGGCCACTAGTGGTCCCGACTACAAATTGCCTCGTCAACATAGCCGAGGGGAAGGATAAAGCTAGATACTCCGGATTCTTGGACTCGAAGTTTGCTTTGGGGTGAGGCATCTCCCAATCGGGCGTGAAAGCGTCTACGGCTTCTGGCGTCTCAAACGGCGCTGCCATCCATTTGACTTCTGGCCAGCGGTTAAACTCCATCGCGGACGAGGAGGAAGAGGCTTGTTCCAGAGGCGGCGTCTCAAACATCAAGCTCGGCTTCTACGGTAGGCGAGAGTGCACATGGCCGAGGCTCGGCGAAGTGGACTAAAAGGTTTGAGGAGGCAAGCGTGATCTCCGAGCGGCCGGCGCCATCGACTCTATGAAAGAGATAATGGGACAACTACGTAAAGAAAAAAAGCCTTGGCGAAATCGCTTGAAAGGCCGGAGGAATCAGAGCGAAACCTCACTCCTCCGCGGCATGAAGAGGATGACCATAAGTCACCCTCCGGCTACTCCTCGAATCTTGAGGAAAGCCTCCCAATCTGGGCATACCTCCGGATAAAAGGTTCGGCGAGTTTGAATCGGCTCGGCCTAAAGCTCGAGAAAAACATGAGCGGTAGGGGGTAGTCCGACCTTATCCAGCCGAGTGGGATCTGATCCCTTATCGGCAAAATTCAAGCCTATGGGTTGACCCGGTTCGGAAAGGATCTCCTCTCAACACATTTACTACTTCTGTCCCAGACGAGTTTCTTCTTGGAAATGATCCCGTCCTCACGCGGTTGTTCATTGGCACTCACGAAAGGGTAGCCTTTGAATGGTTCAGCAAACTCGAGCACGGCTCTATCAAATCATGGTAGACTTAGAAGCTGTTCTTGGCCAGCTTCCGGCAACGACGAAGTTTCAATGGCGACCCTAATGTTGAAGCGAAGGAAGCGAGGCCGTCGAAATTTGTGAAAAGGTTCAGAAATCGATCGCTACATTGCCCAGGAGCAGTGGCGATATTACCACGATCGAGATGTGCAGCGGTAATCTCGCTGATGGCATCTTATCGAGCTTCGGTCTTTGTGGAAACCCGGACACGGAAGAGTTGGTGCGCCAAGGTGAACAAGTGGAAAACATGATCAAGCGCACAGGCGGAAGATCGGTAAAAGGAACCGAACCGACTTTCACGAGGACCGCTTCGGTCGAAGGGAAAGGAAACCATGGCTGTCGACTCTAGTCAGGCCCCAAGCGCCGCAACTCGAATCAAGCGGCAAGCGGCGCCCAGAAAATATGACTTTAAGGAGGGTGGGTGGTGCCCACTTGACACCTCCTCACGGAGCAATAGGATCAAGCTTCCGAGGCCGCAAGGCGCTGGAAGTGAGCAAGGCAGATGACCCAAACTGTGCGTTCCACCGGTCGATTCGGCCACCCAACCATGCTACATCCTCAAAGACAAACTCGTGGCTCTCTTTGGTGAGGGTGTTGAAGAAGGAAAAAGTCCAAAAGAATGTGACCACGAACATGGTCACCTTAAGATTGGGCCGAGCCTCCTGCAGGTCCACGCCGCCGGCGGTATCATACCTATTCCCAAAGCGAGGCGAGGATCGTGCGCCGACCCTCATAATCGCGGGAAAAGGGCTTGGTACCAGACCCTACCATCGGGGCAGAGGTCATGTGGGTTCACCTGACCTCCTCAAAGGCGGCGATGGATTTCGAGCCGGCAGAAGGGCAAAGCGGAGGGCAAACCACAATGTCATCTCAGCAATTCGGATGGAATCGAGCGAGGGATAGCAACCCTCACCGACTCAGGAAGAGGCAATAGTACTTGTCACAAGAGCGGAAAAGATTCGCTAAAATTATCCACGGTCTGACGATGACTGATGAAACAACCAGGGAACATCACGGAGAATGCCGACAAACCAAGCTCAAGCAACCCGCCCTTCCGGTTTAATGTGCTCTCGCGTAGCAAACATCGGCAAGGATCACATTATCTGAGCTCTAGCGTCTATCAAGGTCAACCCGGGAAGCTGCCGAGAGGCTCTAGCCAACTCGAAGTTTTACCGCACACTTTTCTACCGTCCCCAGGCGGAGAAAGGTGTCCGCGTGCCTGCCGGTGTCAGAACATTATCCCTGTCACTTTCACCCGGATGACATGCTCATCAATAGCCGTCTCCGCAGCCGGGCCTCTTTACTTCCACGAAGTCGTCGGCTCCTCAAGGTGAATAGAATCCAAGTGGACCCGGGTGCGGCTTTGAGCATTATTCCTTGGCGCTCATCAAGTCCCTAGGGATACCTCGAGGCGGTTGTCTATGGCGACCACCACTATCTTTGGCTTCAGCGCCCAGGGGGCGGCGCCGCTTGGAAAGATCCGCCTCAAATGCCGTTAGGCGTATGAGGGCGAAGCACTAAATCATCCACCTAGAACCATCGGCAATATGTTTGTTGGGCGGCCCAGTGGATCCATAACAACCGCTCGTCCAGTCTACTTTGCACCAATGCCTAAATGCGTGGATGATAATGGTCAGTCAAGGCGGTGTTTGTCGATAAATGACCTTCAAAGGGGTGGAGAATACTTCACGGCTCTTTACTCTACAAGACTTCGGAGTTAGGTCGTAAGGTGCCGATCGAACCGGATAGCGTAATGAGGCCGGCTGTGAGTCCGAAGACGAGGAGGTCTGTGACATTGAAACCATTGTAATCTGCGGAGGCCTTGTTATCCAGATGAGCCAGCGCTCACCAATGAAACTCTGGTTCTTACGCCTGTCTAGTTGATACTTGCCGAGTGCAACAACACGGTTTCGGGCTGAGCAATAATTAAACCGCATTCCTGACAGTTCGACATCGGCGACAAACCGATGATTAGTCTTCGCCAGGCGCGTCTGTCATACCGCGAGGAGATGATCAACGAGATCATCTTTGGAAGAGTTGACATGTCCACGCGTGCGATGTGGGATGACTCGAAGAACGGCAACCCCCACATTCATGTACTACTGGCCGGTTGCAAGGCATGATGAAAGGCATGGGCTCGACTTCGTCCGGAGAAACGAACTCGACGCGAAATCGATCCCGGCTCGTTCCAGTGCAAAAAGCCCGACGCTACTCTGGCGGGGCGCGAAACTGGAGTTATATCTCCTCCTCTTCGAAATAATCCACCACTTAGGCGAGATACCCGGTGAGGCTTGCTCAGAGATCAATCATCTACCTCACCACTGAATTCGATCGGATGTTGGTGGGCTAACCTCACGAATATGACTTCGTTGATACCGTTGAGGTCCAAATGAGCAACAAATCCCTTCGGCGAAGGGATGGTCGCGTCGTAATGAGCGGCGTTTGGCGGCGAGAACCGCCCGGATTTCTCGAGTAGACATGGGAGGGAGGCCAACCCCAAACTCATATTCATCGGCTAGTTTACTTCCCAAGAAGGAAGAGCTCATATCTCTTTCAAGGAATACATCGATGTCTTTAAGCTGAAATTATGAAATTGACTTTCGACCGAGTCGCCATGCATCGCTGACATCGTCCGGAGGCTAAACGTGAAGCGGCGGCAAAAGCGGTTTGCGCCCACGATTATGGAAGCAATTGTGGCGAAGTAAAAAGGCTAAAAGGCTGCGCTTCGTGGAGGAGCGAAGCTCACCCGATTGGTGTCCAACATGCCATCGCTTCTAAAGAAAAATGGCAATTAGGACCAGCGTCGACTATAGGGACCTCAATAAACTTACTAAGCGAGTTTCCATTGCCCATCACGGATGTCATCATCGACAAGCGTCGGTTTGAAAGGATGTCATTCATGGGCGGTTTTCGGGTACAACCAAATCAAAATGCATACGAAGAGATGAAACATGCACCGTTTAGAACTCGATGGGGATCTTGTTACGGTTATGCCCTTACGACTCAAGAATGGGTAGCGACCTATCAACGCCATGAGCACCATTTTCCAAGACCATCGACGGCGATAAATGCTGCGTAGATGACTTAGTCGGTGAGCGTGATAAAGGCAACCACCTTGGCGACACGAGCGATTGTTCGACATCATGCGTAAACACCGAAAAATGAACACAAAATCGGGGATGTCGATGGTAAATTTACGGGTTTAGTCGTTACTGACGAAGGGTTTATGTCGACCCGGAAAACCGAGCCATCAAGAGCTCCGACCACCTAGGAATCTCAAGGAATTGAGGGATTGCAAGGCATATATCGAAGGTTCATCGCCAAATCTTTTGGGCAGTGCCGACCCTTCTCCAAATTGATGAAGAAGGGGGTTAGTTTGCGTAGGATGAATCTTGCCGTGGCGTTCCATTATCTTTGAACCCGTGCTCGGCGTCCCCAATCTCGGTAACGCAATTCGCCGTGTATCGCGGCGACGGAACACTCGCTGCCCGCCTCAGCACAAAATGACGGCGCCGAGCAAACGCTACAGTGAAGACTTTGCAAGAGGCCCGAGTACCCATGATCGAAAAAGAGTGCACTAGCCGATATTGAATAGAAAATCGGACTATCGTCGGTCGGACTATTCATGTTATTTCAAAGATGAACCCTATCATGTCTTCGCATGACAACCGGATCCCACAATTAGCGCTAGCAAGGTGAAGCGCTCTTGTTGCTCGATCGACATCCATTTCATGCCGCAAATCGTCCAGAAAGGGCAAGCCATCTGCGATCTCATAGGCCGACCATCGGGTCAAACAATTTATTGAACATGCCGATGAAAACCCGTGAATCGCTTCACGAAGTTGGCGACTCTGCCACTGACGGCGTCGGTGGGACGAGAGGACTATCGTGGCGGTGTGGGAGTAGTTTTGATCTCCCGCGAAACCGCGTATTGCCCGAGGCCTTCTCTCTAGCGGAGCCATGCTCAACAAAGCGACAGGCTGGCTCTGTCACGATATCCCGGCCAAAGACTTGGTAAAGCACCGGAGGCTTATGGCGTTCACCATCGTCGACCGGTGATCGAGAGAGTATGAAGTTAGAAATGATGATCTAATTCCATGCCCGCCGGCGGCTATAATAGCCAAATCATTTGCGACTTTGCATCGAGAACGTGCTTTCGTTCAAGAACACGCGCAGATGCTCTTGGCTTCATTGGCGACCAACAACTCAACAGCTGGGAACAAGCCGGCTGCGTCTTCGATGCGGCGGCTCTTCGACTTCGAATCATCGAGAAAACCGGGCTTTTATATTTCGAGGCCTGAGTCCGGCTGAATCAGGCGAAAACTGTCATTATTTATACTACCAGGGCGTTAAAGCGGGATTCTCGAGGCAGCCCGCGATTTTACTTGGACGACAAAAAAACGGCATACGAATGGATGTTGCTCCGTGCCTCCTGCCGGCTGCGCCTGAAGCAGCCGCCGAGACCCAAGCTTTGGGATCACCCTACGAAGAATGGGCTATTATTGGCCCAAAATGATTAGCGGCGTACGTTGCCTATGCCAAGCGCTGCCACGGCGTGCCAAATCCACGCTAATTACATACGGCGGCCGCCCGGAGATTGCACCGACGGCGACCCTGGCCATTCGAGACATGGGGCATGGATATTGTCGGACCAATAGCCGCCATCGGTAAAGGGCACGCTTTATCTGGCGATAATACTTTTCCAAGTGGGCGGCGGTACCTGCGAGAAGTCAAGACTAGCGGCGTGATAAGGTTCATCGGCACCATATCATATACCGTGCCGTCGTCGCGCATCATCCGCACAACGACCAGTCTGTCGCATTCACACGTTACGTGACAAGTTCGAATACGAGCACATCATCCGACTTATAACCCATCGACCAGCGGGCCCTTCAACAAGGCGATCATCAAGATCCTAACTAAGCTAACATCCCGTAGCGGCGGCGGCGGGAAAGTTTATGGCATTATGCCACTAGGTCGTGCCGTGCTGCGTTCAATCATGCGTTTATCAGCATGCATCGACGCCACTGAATCAGTCACGTCGCTTCGCGTGGCGGGGATGGCGGTGAGGAGAATCATCGCGGCATCTCGCTGAAACAAGCCGTTAGCGACGCGGCTTAAGCTCAACAACACATCGTACCAAGCCAATCTCTAAAAGCCGACGGAAAAGAACGCTTTGAAAGGAAGCGGATTAGTCTTAACCGTCCGCGACCAATGATCCTCAACTCCAAGAAAAAATTCCGCCAAGTGGGAAGGTCCGTTTGTGATAGAAGCGATCTAAATGGAGCTATCGCCTCGATGTCAAACTGGGCGGCGATATCATGATGCCCATCAGCGGAAATTCCTAAAGTACTATCCATAGTCTTCCTGCAAGTGCCAAACTCCGACAAGTACATGAGTATAAACTGCTCCTTCCAAAATTTCCTCGCCAATCCTCCTCAACAGGATGGCGAGTCCCCAAAACTATCATGTTAACGATCACTTCTGATAGTTTCCTCCAAATTTCCTCGCCAATCCTCCTCAACAGGATGGCGAGTCCTCACAACTATCATGTTAACAATCACCTCTGATAGCTCCCTTTAGATTTCCTTCGTCGATCCTCTCCAATAGGATGACGGGACCATTCCCACTGTCACGTTAACATTACACCTCTGACAAAATCAACTTACCAATCCTCTTCAATGGGGTGGTAGGTCCTCAAAGTCGCTCCGATCGCGACAACCTTGTCAGGTTAACAATCACCTCTGGCAAATTCCCCCTCCAATCCTCGTCAATAGGATGGTGGGTCCTCAAAACTATCATGTTAATGAGTACCGGATAGTTAGATCGGTCGTCACACTCACCGTCACTAAGCGGCGATCCTGCCACATTCTAATTCTATTAGAATGGTCGGTAGTAGCCTACCATGCGATGAGCTACTATGTCAATCAATCGTCACACTCACACGTCCCCGGGCGATTTGATTATCCGCCGAGAATGGCGTTGTTTGTCGACATTGGCCTACAAGTGATGCCGACACTCATCCGGCCACTCAAGGACGACGATTCGGCGAGCTGATTACTGTCGACAACCGTCCCAACGATTACGACGGCGGTTGTAATTGTCCTTAGCGGGTAGGGGTAGAGGAGAAATTTTAGCATAGAGTCTAAAAGAAACTTCTCGACAACTCATCATCTTGAGGGAATAGTATGGCTAGCCGGTTCAAACGGTGTCGGTAAAGGCAAATCAAATGCTTACGGTGAGGGTTTGCTAAAATCTAAGAGTTCGGCCAGTCAAAGGATGAGAACCAAGGACCACGCATTAATGCGAGTCATTCAAGACGAAACAATTGAATGATCGAAAGAAAAGTCGCTTCTCATTTATAATAAAGAAAGAGGACGATTACAAAAAGAGGGAGGTGCGCTCAAACGGAGGTCAAAATCTCTTGAGTCGTGACTCGGCATCCCGAATCGCCCTCTTGTGCTCCTCCTCCAGGGAAGTGAGGACCTTTTGGCGAATGATCTCTTTGGTGAGCGAGACGACATTGTGAAGCTCACCTCTTGTCTTCTCTAAGACCCTGCTTTTCTCCTCGAAATCAGCAATAACTAATTGCTGTTGACCCTCGAGCTCCTCTAGTTCCTTCAAAGCTCGCTCCGCAGTGGCTCTTTGTAACTAGAAGGCCGCGCACGGCAATGGTTTCCTTAAGCTCGATATGGATTTGGTCGCGTCGCCGGGGCGGCGGCTACGACGCTCCTCTTCCATCTTTTGCGTCGATGGAAATCCGTTCCCTTAGCGGACAACTTCGGCCGCGGCCGTAGTGCGATCCAGAAGCGCCTCGCTCCTTCGGGATGGATTGCACCGTTCGAGAGGCCAAGTCCAAGAGATTCTTAGAGCGAAGAGCAATCAACTCTTGTCGCTCTTCTTTGCCGATGCAGCCGTTGAAATGGCGAAGCATCAGCGCCCGTCAAAGTACTTTCGGGTTGCCGGTACATACGCAACATGGGTTTGAACTCACCAAAAGCGACCTCCATCCAATACCGCTTGGGCTATCACGAAGAAGGGTCTGAAAATCCTTGTCGTAGCCTCCACGAAGTTCCGTTTGAGACGGCGGGGAGGAGAGAGGAATATCCTCGTGGTAGGAGACCCGAGTCTTTGGTCGTGGCGACCGTGGATTCACACAGCGTCTCCGGAGCCTCCGCTACACAGGCGGACCCTCTTCACTAATGGCCTCCCCCAGCAAGCCTCATCTTGAATAGCCACCCTCTTCGTGAGGAAAATGCTTCGACTTGGGCGATTCTCGCCGATTGGCAAAGCTGTCTCCTCAGGCCTCCTCTCCTCGAGGGATGGGACCGCTTCATGATCCGGTATGTCCTTCTTCATCCTCCGAAGAGATTTGAGCGGCCGGCGTGCACCTAAAAAGAAAAAGGGGAAAACCTGAGCTAATCATATTCAACTTATCAAGCAAAAAGAGGAACTTGAGAACGCATACCCCCCGATGTGGTTATAGCAGGCCCAATGGAAGGAGAGGCTTCTTCATGGTGAGCCCTCTTGGCCACCCTCTCGCCAGCTAAACTGGCACCCTCCTCCCTCGGACGCTTCGGCGAAGGTGAGGGAGTGGGGGTGGGAATTGGCATCTGCAACCGACCGGCAATGGTATCCCTAGCCCCCTCCAAACGCTCTCCAGCCCTAACCAGTTCTTGAGGGACCCCGCTCTCGCCGCCGAACCAAGGACGAGTGGGGTCGTAGGGAGTGTGGAAGGACAACATGAGCTCGTCCCCCAAACCTCCGTGAAAGCCCATGTCCCAGCTGGCCTTGGAGGACTCCTCGGTAGAGGGTGCTTCAGTCCCCTCAGTCGGAGTCGCTCTAACTTCCTCCCTCTGAGATACGTCAGCCTCCTCGACATGGTAACGTTCCCCGGCGAGGTGTCGAAGGCGACCTTTCGATCGGTGTGGGCTTCGGTCAAGCGGGGATGTATAAGGGTCGAACCCCTCAGGAAGTACTCAGCCCGATACCACTGCGATGGGTGAACGAGTGGCGAAGAACTCGGTCCCTCAAAGGCAGCTCGAAGCGCACCAGTACAACCAGCGTGCGTCCAAAACCACCCCGCTCTCCGTCTACCAACCCCCTTGAATTTCACGGGGTTGATGTTCCAACATAGAGCCAGTCATTATCCAAATTGGCGGCGACTAGGAAGGTAGGGTTCCAAGAGGCATGACGACCCGTCGCGAGAGGAGATGGTAGCAGTCATATGTTGACCAGACCACACGAAGCCACTGGGGTTAAGAGGGTGTCTTCGATCCGTAGTGGAACCATCGAAGAGACTTCGCCGTGGCCCAGAGAAATAGGGGAAACACCGAAAGAAGTCATAGTTGCCAAAGAAGCGCCTTCCTCATTTCCACAACATCCGGAACTTCCGAACAAGTCTCGAGCATTGGAGGAATGGGGCGGTCACCTTCTCGCACTGGCGGTGCACTCATCAAGCACTCGCGATTAACACGAACCATGCCATCCAGTGCATGCGGCAAGCTGATCCAGGGTTGGGGGTCTTGGCAATCTCCTCTCCTCCGTCCCACTTCAACAAAGGAGACGCGAAGGATGTCTGATAACCTCCGGAGTCCACTCTCGTATGCGGGCCGTCATGGCGACACCGGTCATATGATGCGCCCATAGGCGGTAGGACGGGATAGACGACATCCACTGGGATCGCCTCGAACGAGTGCGTGGGCACCACGCACCTCTTCAACCACAACATCAAATAGCCAGCAAGCAGGGCCTTGGATGAGATCGAGAGTCGCGATGGTGGTAAGATGCAAAAGTAGTCCCCGCGAACCCCCGCCGTGTAATCAATGGTCTCCGATTCGCCACCCTCGGGCAGGAGGCGGATCGTCTGCGTCGCACCGACCCACCGGAGAATGGGCCTCTTCTGTCCATCGTTATGGGGAACAGGTAGTCCGCAATTCTTGTGGTTGATCGGCATTCCTCTTCTTCTTTGTGGTCCACGGACGAGAGTGTCGAGACAAATGTGGTAGTGGCAGAAGCTCCCATAGGGTTTCCACCACTTGAGGGAATGGGTGGAGATGATGGAGCTCCATTTGGCCGAATGTACTCTTCATATGGGAACTCCCCATTGGCGGACCCGACACCTCGTGCATCTCGTGAAGAGCCAACTGACAGTTGAAGGTAAGCTATCGCAGGGCAATAGAGCTCGATGCACGCTTTGGCCCGAGGCGTGAATCTTAATGCCGTCTTGAGTGGCTCGATGGCGGAGCAGTTCAATCCTTGGAGATCGAAATTCTCGCCGAAACGAACTTCGGTGATTCTATGCCACCGAGGGGATTTGCCCCGATGAATGTACCCAGGTAGCGAAATCCTTTGAGGCTGTCCCCGCCTTGAAGCGGTGGCGAAAGGTCTCGCCCGGCTGCGGCGTTTGCCCATAGGAAATTCATTTTGCGAAGACCGGGGAAGAGCGATCCGCCTCGATGGGAGCTGTGCCCCCTATCCAGCCTTGGAACCCGTGAAGGCTCGCAAAGTGACTCCATCCCGGCCGGAGTCAAGTCCGTTCATCTTTACGGGAAGGGCGTAGCTCGACTAGAAAATCCACGCATCATGTTGGGGAGAAAGTATCGAGATCGCCAACTTCACACAACCATTTGCTTTAGCTAGGGCGTGGTGAAGGATCAATTATGGCATCACCGAACATGAAGTCGCTTCACCATTTCACTACGGCGATAAGCATCGCCGCATCAGTGGTCAACTCCCGCAGCGTCAGATAGTGTCCCTCGGATACACGTCGCCGCAATTCGTAGTTCGATCGGCATGGAAGATTGGCACCGGATCAAGAAGAGGAAACCTGGGAGGAGCCGAGAAACTCGTACTACCAGCAAGGCCAACGGCCGTACTCTTTGGAAGGACCTCGTCAGAAAAGGTAGCTGCAAAATGAAATAAAAGGATGTTAAAAGACGACTCGACAACTCTTTGAAGCGGCGGAGCCTTCGGCGAAGCAATCGAGCTCGCGGACAAAAGCAAAGCCGCTGGAAGTAAGACATACTTCCACGGCGAACCATTTGGATAACCGAACTTCGCCAAAGCGGAGGTCCGCTTGACACGCCTACGCCCGATGATAACCGAACTTCGCGAAAGCGGAGGTCCGCTGACACGACCTCGCCAGATAACCGAACTTCGCCAAAAGCGAGAGTCCGCTACAAGCGGCCGCCAAGATAACCCGACCTCGCTGAATAGACAAGGCCGCAGAGACGAGCAGTGTTGGTCCCAGTTCCTTAACTTCGGCGTGAGCGGCCAGCGATGAGTGGCCCGAAGAAGCGAGCCCCTTCCCCTTGGATGTGGTCTTCTTCGACTTGGGAGCCATTACGTTCGAGTTCAGACCTTGGGTTTTCTTCGAAAACTTGAGACGAAGGATTTTTGGAGCACACAAGCTTCCTAATGGAGAAGAAAAATGCTTTATATAGGCGGATCTCTCGCGAATCTGGCAAACTTCTTGCCGAATATCAACGGTGAAATTCGCCGTTAGCAATTTGACGCGATCCTCGCGGCGGACCAGTCAGCGCCGCCAAATCTACGGCTCAAATCGAGCGTGTGAAGACGAGGCGCCCCCCCGTCAGATCACATTTAATGCAAGCTGACACACCCACGTGCTCCATTTGGGGAAGACCGTGGCCATTCCGCCAAGCGAGCTGCGCGAGATAGCGTGAGCTCGCCCGAAGATGAGGCTCGCCCACCAACTGGAGTAAGCTCGCCTGAGAGGAATCTCGCCCGTAGAATAGCAGGCTGCGAAGCGACGAAGTTCGCCAAACCTCGCCAGAGCCATCCGAAGAGCTCAAACCATACGAAGATGGTTAGATGCGTGAGCAGCGTGGCCAAACTCGTTCATTCAGTGTTTCGCACCCAATCCAAACTCGATTTAGGTCCAAAACTTTGAAGGGTCTGGCGGGAAAAAATTGCCAACCCCGCCACAAAAGATAAGCTCGCTCAAGACGTCGGTCGCCTCGCCGCTTAACAAGCGCCTGACCGATGCTTTCAAGAGCCTCCAAGAGCCTAAGAGCGCTTAGCGACTCGCCCACGCTGAGGTTCGCCGCCCACACTGGTTTGACGAGGTTCGCCGAGCAAAGAAGTTTCTATTCGACGAGGTTCGCCAAGCAAATGGGCTCTTCGCTCGTGACGAGGTTCGCCAAGCAGCGGCTTCCATTCGATTGCGTCTAGCAAATAAGCTCCTCGCTCAGACGAGGTTCGCCAGCAAATAAGCTCTCCATTCAGACGAGGTTCTTCGCAACAGAGCTCTTCGCTCGACGGTTCGCCAAGCAACAGAAGCTCTATTCAACGAGGTTCGCAAGAAGCTCTATTAGCTCTCTATTCGACGAGGTTCGCCAAGAAGTTTCTCTATTCGTGACGAGGTTCGCCTAAGCAAATGGGTTTCTCTATCTCGACGAGGTTCGCCAGCAAATGGCTTCTATACGCACGAGGTTCAAGCAATGGCTTCCATTCAGACGAGGTTCGCAAGGCTAAGCTCTTCGCTCGACGAGGTTCGATGTGGAGTGGAGTTCGATCTCAACACAAGGTTCGACGAGAAACGGCTCGACAATACATGTGATGAGGCTCGCCACAACAAGGTTCGACGAGGTCGCCGCGACGCTTTGCTCGCCCACGCGAGTCCAACGCCGCCCACCCGCTTCGACGCCACGGTGATGATGAGACAAGGCTTATCACCCCTATAGCGTCACATCCCGCAGCCTAGAGGGCATGGCGCCTCACTATAGCTAGCCGAGATCCCAGCCTAGAAGGCATGGCGCTCCTCACCTATTAGTGGTCACATCCCATGAGTCAAGGAGAGGACCAGCTGTTTGTCAAAGCTCGCTGGCCAAGTGAACTCCGCTTATGCAAGTTCAACCGCCAGACGCTGGCCGCTTACGAACCAAGCTCGCCTCGAAGAGGCCCGCCATGACCTCATCCGCAAACTGGCTCAAGCTCGCCGAGCACTCGAGAGGCTCACCGCCCCACCCCGCATGTCCCGGGTTATGACAAGGCATGGTCCTCATCGCGGTCACATCCCACCTGCTAGAGAAGAGTACGGTGCCCCTTAACCGCCGCTGGTCATATCCCACAAATCAAGGAAGTGGTCATGCCTCTCCTGTTTATAAGCCACCATCTCCATATGAGAGGGGTCGGCAACAAGGTTGTAAAACCACTCATCGAAGAAAGAGCAAGCGTAAGAATCACTTTCGCTTCCTCAACTCAGCCTCGAGCAAAGGCCTGATCAGAGTGCT
>WHSE01000458.1:0-15065 GCA_012295165.1 Asparagus setaceus | reverse complement strand
GGCCATAACTTCATATTAACTTTCATAACTCTTCATGAATTTACCTTTCATGAACCTTCAAGTAACCTCAGTTACGGTCCCTTCGCTAACCTCAGCTTGGCGACCTGTTCATAACTCGCTTCTCATAACTCAGCTTTAACTCACTATTGGCGTATCGCTTCGGCATAACTCGCTTTCCGGGCGACCAGACTTTTGCGAACCTTCATCAACTTCGCGACTTTATTAACCTTCGCGAATCCGCCTTCGCGGAACCTCGCGAAGCAGCGTAATTTACATTTTGGCGAACTCGCCTCTCCGTGAACTCGCATTGCGAACCTCGCTATTTTATGCATTCTGGGCGGACTCAGCATGTAACTCGGCTCGTGGGGCCTACTACCAAAAACTTGAAAGAAGCAAGCAGCTCAGACGAAACTAAGCTGCCCTCTAGGGCTTTTTTATATATAGTGAAATAAAAACTTGTATCTCTATGAGAATATTAACAGAGATTTTACTCCTTATTTCTTCTGTGCTTATTTTGTTTTGTTTAACAGATAAGGCCCTCACAGAGACTTGTTTCCCAAGCTTCTTCTTTGTGAACCAACATGGTAATTTTCTGAGAACAGAACTTGAGATGCTTATTCATGTCATTGCCATCAGTAGTTCTCCGCAGCAATCTCAGATTCAGCGACCGAGGATGCATGATTGGGACTTTAATTCATGGAAGTTGTAAGGAAAATATTACTTATATAAACCTTTGTTAGAATTGTCATTTTCTTTACTTTATTGGTGTTTTCCAGATAGTGAGGTTAATTATAACTGTAATATAATTATTTGAAGACGACAACTATAATCTGTGTGATGTTTCTTTGAAACCTATTAATTCAAGGCGTGCTCTGTGAGACGTTTAATCGGGGCGAGCTCTAAGGGGGGAGGGAGTTGAGGCAAACCCATTAAGAGTAGGAGTCCAAGTTTGTAGGGAGTCTAAGTTTGTAGGAGTCCTATTTAGTAGATAGAATCCTAGTTAGTTGATAAGATTGTGATCTTATATATATGTAAACAATCATGTAGTTTTTTTTATCATCAAGTAATAGAAGAAAACTCCCCCACCAAAAATTCTCTGCTTTTGGTTTGGCCAAACCGGAGGTCTTTTTCTCTTCCAAGAGTCGAAGTTCTCTCTCTCAATTGCGACGATCCTTGTGTGTACTTGGGCCAATCCCGCCAAGCCAACAATTGGTATCGTGAGCCGGTGTATGCCCAAGTTTCAACCGAGATCCAAGATATGACGAACCGAGAAGACGATGATCAAGGTGGGTTCGCCACTCTTCAATACCCGACGCCATCGAGAGATAACCACGCCGTGGGCAATCAAGATGAAAGTCTACATGAAGGCTCAAGACGCGGTGGACGCCGCTGAGCCCGCAGCGCGGACCGCGGAAGCTAGAAGGATCGATGGCATTGGCGCCATCTATCAAGGGATTCCCAAGAGACTTTGATGGAGATCGCAGAGAAGCAGATGGCAAACGGCGGGGAGACGCCGAAAACGATGCATCTAGGAGCGGACCGTGTGAGGAACGCCGAAGGTGCGCACCTTGAAGTCCGAAGTTCAAGCTCCTGATGAAGGAGAGCCACAACATCGATGATTTTTCGACGGTTGACGTGAGTCGCCAACAAGATCCGGCTTTAGGCAAAGATGGAGGAGAGCTACGCTTGTCGAAGCTACGGGCGGTGCCGAGAGACTTCTTCCTATTGTCTCCACGATTGAGCGCCGGGGACATCGATAGTATGTCACCGAGGAGGCGATCGGCGGCCCAAGGCCCACGGGAGCCGGCACGTGGTTTTCGAGACAATGTCGACGACCACCTATTGTTGACGCATGCGGAGTGGCAAGCAAGAGCCAAGAAGAACAGCGGAAACTCCTTCTCAACAAGCGGCGGCAGCGGCCAGGGAGGCCAGGGAGGCCAGGCTGGCCGAGGTGGCTAGGTGGGCCGCGGAGGAGGCCAGAGCGGCCAAGTGGGCCGAGCCGGTTTCGGGGGCCAAGGAGGCCATCTCGGCGGCGGTTTCGGCCATGGTGGCGCAACTCGACAGGAGGGCAAGAGTAGTACGGGCGGTGGTCGAGACAAATCCAACATCAAGTGCTTCAATTGCAGAGTCTACGGGCACTTTCAGTCGGAGTGTCACAAGCAATGCCACAATCATGATCAGGAGGCTCATCTCACCCGACTCTACGACGATGAGCCAGCCTTGATGATGGCGGTGTCACAAGAATCACCCACCGTTGTTTTGCTCAATGAAGAGAAGGTGGTGCCGGACTTACTCACAGCGGGGGAGGCACGAGTCGACAACGACATTTGGTACCTTGACAACGGAGCTAGCAATCACATGACCGGTCACCGAGGCAAGTTCAAGGAGCTCGACGAGAAGATCACCGGAACCGTCAAGTTTGGTGATGGATCCGCGGTGGAGATCAAGGGGAAAGGCTCTATCCTCTTTCAGTGCAAGAACGGCGATCAAAGGCTACTACCTGAGGTATATTATATTCCGAGCTTAAAATCCAATATCATTAGCCTTGGTCAGATGACTTAAGATGGGAGTAAAGTTGTTCTTGTTGATGAGTTCTTGAGGGTGTTTGATCGGAACGGTACTCTCTTGATGAGGGTGACACGTTCAGCCTAACCGACAGGCTGTAGATAGAGTTGAAGAAGCATGCCGGCTGTGTTTGACAAATGAGCATCGAGGATCCAAATTTGGTTGTGGCATGCTGTCTTGGGCATGTCAATTTCTTTGCCCTCAAGATGATGACCGATAAGAGGATGGCTACCGGGTTGCCGAAGATTTCGCACCCGAACTAACTATGCGAGGGGTGCCTCGTCACCAAGCAAGCAAGACTTCCGTTCCCTTCGCAAGCAAATTTTAGAGCTCAAAAGCCGCTGGAGTTATTACACGCTGATTTATGTAGCGGATCACCCCATCTACACTTGCTGGTAACAGATATTTCCTACTTGTTGTCGATGATTTCAGCCGGTGAATGTGGGTGTACATGTTGAAGGCCAAGAGTCAGGCCTGTGAAGCCTTCAAGAAGTTCAAGACTGAGGTGGAGAATGCATGTGGTCACAAGGTGAAGACCCTAAGGACAGATCGAGGTGGCGAGTTCTTGTCAAAGGAATTCACCAAGCTATGTGAAGACTACGGCATCAAGCGGCATCTCACTGCACCATACACCCCACAGCAAAACGGTGTAGTGGAGAGGCGCAACCGCACGGTGATGGCCACGGCGAGGAGTTTACTCAAGAGCATGCATATGCCAGAACAATGCGGGCGAAGCAATGCATTACGCGCGTGTACTTGCTCAACCGACTACCAACCAAAACGTTGTGCAATCTCACACCTTACAAAGCTTGGTTTGGTAAGAAACCCCATCTAGAACACTTGAGAATATTTGGATGCGTGGCACATGTGAAGGTTGCAGGTGCTTATCACAAGAAACTCGACGACCGAGCACGCCAATGGTGTATATATGGCATAGAATAAGGAGCAAAGCGCGATCGCTTCTATGATCCTCAACACGCAAAGTTCATATCGCCAGAGATGTCGCTCGAAGAAGGAAAAGGATGGGAGTGGAGTGACGAGACAAAAGACCACCCAACCGGGTGGAGTTCACGGCGGAAGGAGAACAAGAGTCGCAGACGACACCGGCGCGATTGCCACCGGCCAACGCATGTACCAGGCCGAATCGACAATTTAGCCGGCACTCCACCTCGCCGCCAGAGAAGCCCAGAGCAAAGCAGCAGAAGTCTACCGCAATGCCGAGGCAGCGCAGTCCCGCCGCATCGGAGGTGTTCGATCCCCTAAAGCCGCAACGATGACTCCATTAGCCTTCCATCATCGGGCACTCCTACCTCTCAAGATGGACTCAGGCGCCACCGCTCCCTAACTAATATCTATGCAGACCGAGGTAGTTAACCTTCCCACGAGGAGTTGTTTCGCCATCAAGAACCCACGAGCTACCCGGAGGCGGCATAGGAGCAAGAATGGCGACAACCATGGAAAAGGAGATGGAGGCCATTGAGAAGAATAAGACTTGGGTACTCACGAGCTACCGTAGGCCCCAAACCCATTGGCCTCGAAATGGGTGTACAAGCTAAAGAAGGACAACGAGGGCAACATTCTCGCTAATAAGGCGCAGACTCGTGAGCGGCGGGCTACATTCAACAAAGATGGCGTGGACTTCGATGAGGTGTTTGCACCGTATGCAGACTTGATACCATCGATGGTTCTTGCTATATCAAGACAAATGAGGATGGGAGGTGCACCATCCGATGTCAAGTCGGCGCTCCTAAATGGTGATCTCTAGGAAGAAGTGTACGTGGTCCACCCCGGGGTTCTAGAAGAATGAAGAGCACAAAGTCTACAAGCTTTCCGTTTACGCCCACGCCAAGCACCACCTGCGGAACACGCGGCTTGACAAGTGCTTGAAGGGCATCGAAGTTTGTAAGGTGTTCTCGAGAGCGTGCAGATACACCGTGAGCAACGGAGGGATATACTCATTGTTGGTGTAATGGACTAATTGATTGTCACGCTCGAAAGCGGATGAGATCAAGATTTTCAAGCCGCAGATGATGAAGGAGTTCGAGATGAGCCGCCTTGGGCTACTTTCCTACTATCTTGGGATCGAGGTGGACCGTGAGAGGTGATTGCATTTCGCTAAGCGCGTGGCCCACGTAAGAAGGTCTTGGTTCAATTCGCATGATGGATTGCAACCCACCCATTATCCCATGGAGGCAAAGCTAAAGCTTGGAAAGGACCCCGAAGGAACAACGGTGGACGGATAGAGTATAGGCACGCCATTGATGCTTGAGGTATCTAACTCACACCGACCCGATATTTCTTATGCCGTGGGGATTGTGAGTAGATACATGGAGCACCCTACGCTTGTGCATCACCAGCGGTCAAGCACATTCTTAGGCACGCGAAGGGTACCGGTCCTATGGATTGGTGTATAGACGCAGGTCGAGGCAATGAAGAGTTGGTGGGCTTCACCGACGCTGATCTTGGCGGAGATGTTGATGACAAAGCAAAGACAGCGCATGGCATTCTATCTAGGTGACACCGTCACTTGGACATCACGTAGCGTAAGACGGTGGCATTATCTTCTTGCGGCGTAGTTCTTGGCGCAATAGCCGAAAGATGCCGTGGACCGTGGTCGAGGAGCTTATTCGAGGTGATCGGTAGTGAGCCCAAGCCGACACTCTTCATCGACAACAAGTCCACGATTGCGTAGGCTATCCAAATTTTATTACCGATAAGTCATGACCCACCAAGATATCGTCGAGCGAGGTCACAGTTTGGAGGCTTCTAAAGAAATAGAGTAGAGTCGCAAACACAAGGATAAGATTCAACCAAGAGGTTTAGCATCGTGTCCAAGCTCAAAACGCGGATCTCTCTCAGTCAAGGCGATGAACGCTGCCTTCACCGCGCTCAAAGCTCAAACGCCGAAGCCTTCTGCTGAAGAGCTTAACCGAAGCCTTCAGCCGCTGCTTCAAAGCTCAAAACGCTGCCTTCAGGCATCCAGCTCAAAACGCTGGCCTTCGGCCGCTGCTCAAAGCTCAAACGCTGGCCTTCACCGCTCAAAGCTCAAACACGGAGCCTCACCAAGGCCCAAGCTCCAAACGCGGAGCATTCAATTGCCCAAATCAAAAACGCTGAGCATCATGGCTGTGTTCGAGGTCGAAAACGCTGACTCAAACCCCGCCTTTAGTCCTAAGCCGAGGCGCGAGGATCATTTAAAAACGCTGGTCTGCCGCTGCTTCTTCTTTAAGCACGATTTAAACGGCTCCAAAACCATTTTCCACGCATTTGAGGGCCACTTAATCATTCTAGGGGTCAGTTACACCTAAAATAACTATAAAAGGCAGAGAAAAGATTTTTAAAAGAGAGGAACGAGATTAGAGAGCTAAGGTGTGGAAGAAGATTGGAGAGTTGAGCACTTGAGGAGTGAATCGACTTGAGAGAGAGCTTGAGTCGCTTCAACATCGCCTTTTCTTCAATTTGGCTTGGTCTCCAAACTCGGGCAGAAGTTACAAAGCTCATTCTTCGGTTATCAAACTCGTTAGAGTTAGAAACTTGCTTTGTAAGTTCTTAAACTTGCTTTGCAAGTCCTTTTCAACGGATTCCATGAGCAAGACGGTCGGATCGCCCACGGATACAAGGCTCAAGCTCCTATCGCCACCGCGAAGAACCCAGCTTTAAACAAAGGAAGGATTCCGCTGACCCTTCCTTCTTTTGTAAATCGGCAACCGATCGAGGACTTTGTAATTTCTTTTTATCTAAGTCCGCTTAGAGGGAGAGATTGCATTCGAGAGAGTTGTATTTATTCTTTCTTTAAAGTCAATTAGAAGGATAACATTTGTTTTACAACCTCAATTTTCCTCGCAACAAAAGATGGCTAATTACCGGGACAATCTCTTTCACCGATGAAGAGGTGGTGGCGCACCGACGCCAAGCTCATTGGGATGATCGTTGAAACTCGATCCGAGAGTTCGACCGCCAAGTTCGAGAGGCACTCTCCTCCCGATCCCTTAGCCCCAAGGCTATGCGCGCAAGATCCACAAAGCCTCTAAGGAGACCAAAGTCCCTTCGGCTGCCGCTAACCCGACAAGAAGATGGTGATGTCACGCGAAATACCTCAAATCAGCGAAAAGGAGCGCTTGCTCACAAGAACACAAACCAGATGGCCAACGACCAACCAACGCCAACTTCGCTTAGGAGCCAAAACGCGATCCCGAAGCCTGCCTTTTATAGAATGCAAGCCTCGCTATGTGCCCAACACGAGCTCGCGAAAACCCAGTCAACGCGAACCCACAATGGCGCTGCTCCACAATCAAAACACTGTCTCAACCCTGCTCAATTGTTCAAACGCCAACCTCGCTCGCGGCTGCGTTTAACCTCACGCCTTTATCCCAAACGCGAAGTCCAACCTCGCCCAAGCATTCAAACGCCAACCTAGCTGCTCCAATCTAAAACGCTGGTCCAACTCGCTCATGCTCAAACGCTGATTCGCTCCAAGTGCCAAATCATCTGCGATATCGACGCCGCTACATGCGCTGCCGCCGGTGTTTGACCGATTGATAAATGTCATTTGGTCCACCAACGACGGATTCTCACAGAAGGAGACTTCGTGAGGTCTAATACCTTAGAGTCACTTCTAACATGATCGAGTAGGCAGATCGGCCAATCTCTAGCTCCAATGAGCCCGAGGCAAATCGTCCCCTAGCTTGAAAGAGGCTTTCAACGACCGACGGAGTTTACCGACATACTCGACTCAACAGGGTCATATCTCCGCCAACTATCAAAAGTTGGCTAAAAAATTGAGTCTCGATGATGAGCATTCACCATCGCAGAATCTCAATCCTCTAGTCTTTCGTGGAGCATGTGAGCCGCTCACACGACGGAGAATGCTGAAGATTTTAAGAAGAGGCTCAAGAGCATCGCTATGATGCAAGAAGCTCATGATCACAACAAGAGTCCATCGATCAACTTCGAGATATGATAAACCAACTTGTTGCAGATAGGCCTGTTCACGTTCGCTCAACACCTCATTTTAATCATCACGGAAGGAGGGGTCGATCCTCAAAACGAAAAGAAAAGTGAATGAAGCTTCGATCAAGAAGCTCATCACTTAATCTTCATTTGAAGAAGAGAAGAGGGCCAAAATGAGCAGAGTCCTCAATCTAAAAAATGCGAGAACCGAAGCCCGCCAATACCATGGCTAATAGGTGCGAGCCCAAGATCGGGTTGTCGACCGCATCCCTGCATCGGGATAATGCTCTTATCCTCCAAAATTCAAAACTCCGACGCTACAAGCTTTCGGCACGCGATCACCGAACCAACACATCTACCATTTTAAGTCACAGACATCGAATATGATGACAAACGATGCCATAGCAGCACTGTTTGTTCATTGGCACCCTCAAGGGGTTGCCTTTGAATGGTTCATGAAACCGCCGCAGGATGTATCTAGAAATGGGCGATTTAGAGAGACTCTTCCTCGCCACGATTCTTTGAAGATGACACTGATCACTGCTACTTCTCCTTGCCATTAAGCAAAAGGAGGGAGAGCCTATCAAAGTCTTCGCCGAACGGTTCCAAGCATGGCTCTTCGATGCTCGACAGTATGACACGACCGCTTCCGATTGACACTGCCGCACAATTTACAAACCAATCTCCTAGCTCGAATGGGGGTTGCAAGGTATCATTCCTGGAAACAACTAGTCTCCCAGGGCGAACAGGCTGAAGCAATTATTGCTAGGATGGAAGCTGAAGAAGAGGAGATCGACCAAGACCTGCTATTGATGACCCGCTCTAAATCACGAGGTAATGAAGACTCGCTAGTATCAACCTAGGATAATTACAGACGCCGCCGATTTTGTCAAAAGACGCCACGTATCCCAAAGATCGGGGTTGATTATTTATTATTTTCCGAGTAGAATAATAAATTCCAAACATTGTCAAGTTAACAAAATACTTTTGACAATGTAAGCACTTCAACGCAAAAGCAACACTACCAAAATTAACTTATCAATCCTCCCAATAGGATGATAAGTCTACAAAGTTGCTCAAATCAACACAATCCCCACAGTTAACAATGCACCTTCGACAACCAACTTATCAACTCTTCAATAGGATGATAAGTCCACAAAGTTGCTCCAATCACAACGCATCCTTGTCATGTTAACTCACACCTTCGACAATCAACTTATCAATCCTCTCCAATAGGATGATAGCCCACAAAGTTGCTCACATCGCAACACAATCCCCAACAAAGTTAAGATTAGCTCGCCTCTATTAGCAAGGCTAATTTTCTGACAATCAACTTATCGACTCTTCAATAGAGCGATAAGTCCACAAAGTTGCTCCAATCGCAACGCATCCTTGTCATGTTAACCTAACACCTCCGACAATCAACTTATCGCTTCTTCAATAGAGAGATAAGTCCTCAAGGTTGTTATTAATAACACCACAATCCACGCCACATGTGGGGAATTTTATCCTAATCCTAAGTAGGTAAGTCAACGCCAACACACGCGTCGGGTTTAGTCTTTTACCGATCGAAGAAGACACCAATTCAAATCGGGAATTTTATCTCAAATCTAAGTAGATAAGCCCGTGATCTAATACATGCAGTCGTAGTCTATTCCCGTGAGAAAGACGGCCAATTGATTCAACATCGAGCATTAAGCCTAAAAGAGCTTTATTCTTTAGCACAACGCCACATGCGTAACGGATTTAGATAATCAGATGCTAGCCCGATTCAAACCAGACCGTAAAGGCTCATCAAGTCCGCTGATGGTCGGGTTGGCTAATAACCCTAAAGTCAACGCCTAACACGCTGTCGCTAGTCTCTTTGCCCGTAAAGACGACAAAGTCTACGATTCAACATCGTAGCACAACGCCACATGCGAGGCTTAACTCCTCTAACACCAACTTATTAATCCTCTCCAATAGGATGATAAGTCCTCAAAGTTGTTCAAATCATAACTAAATAACAACAAACAACTTATCAATCATCATCAATAGGATGATAAGTGTAGGCATTGAAAATTGCTTATCGCATTCGAAGCCACTCGTGACGCAATATAACCGACGACCCATCCAACGCCGAATTCGTATCGCCGACGACTTGATTACGCCGAAAATGCATAAAGCCAGTCGATTTAACGCATGAAGTGAGTCGACAAGGCGACGAAGTCAACAAAACGACGATCGCGGAATAAACCCGGATGACGGTTCGACGAGGCGAAGTTGACTAAACTCAAACGCCGACGGTGATCTAATTAACCGCATCTTAGTCCGCCAACGCAAATGAACCGCATTGAGCTCTAAACGCTGATCTGATAAGGACTCAAGCACAATAGCGACGCCACCGAGGAAAGCTAAGCCCTAAGACCAAGAAAGTCGACGGAAAACGACGAAAACGGGCGAATCGCTAACCTCCATCGACCGAAGCTACTCGCCAGTGATTGGAGGTCTACCATCATGGTCGGTGCCACTCGCTGGTCTGGCCGAGGTACCTCGCCATGGCCGAGCCACCTTGGTGGCCGGTACACCACCTAATCTTATAAATAGGGGGTCTTGTCGATTTTGGAGGTTGGACGAGAGGGCTTGGACTTAGCGATTTTGGGATTTTCAAGAATCCTCGAGATCTACGAGCCGCCGACGACAGCTCCGAAAGCACCGGGAGCACGAAGTTCGCCAACGCCGATCTACCCAGGTGTTTAATTCGGTCGGCTACGTAATACTGCGGATTTCTCCTAGTAGATCTCACCATTCCCACATCCTCTCCTTCGCGGAGTGATCCCCAAAGGCCATCCTCTCCTTCGTGAGTGTGATCCCCTTAGGGCTTGCTTCCTTCGTGAAACGAGCCCTTCACCCTCAGAAGTTCCGTAACCCGGTTTCTACCAGATCGAATTGCGCGGTGGTCCACGATCTAATAAAAGTCCCCGCATAAAAGCGAAGAACCCACAAGCAGGATTCCGTGATAATAGAGATCCGAGCGTTTGTTCACAAAAGGAAGAAGTTGTAATCATTGTTTTCATTGTACGCCTGAAATAAAAAGGCATTTCTTTTTGTTTGAATTTTGTTGTAGGCCAACGAAGCTGTAAACGAGTTCAACAACAATGAATAACAAACCGACTTTCCCCGCGAACAAGCTGGCGACCACAGTGGGAGCCAACGGTCTCAAGTCAGAGATCGTCGTGTCGTAGCCGCGATCCGATCCCTGGCCAAGAAGAAGTCAAAGGCCTCAAGGATAGATAGGAAAATTCCGTGGGCCGCTTAATTCGCAAACTCGCGTAGGTGTAATAATTACGCCCAAATAAGTCAACCGAATCCAAGTTGATCCGGTTCCGCAGTGAGTATCATACTATCGCCCTTGTCCGACATTGTCCCCCCATAAATCCGTATGATCTCCGCCGCAAGAAAGATCCGCTTATCCTCGCCAACTTTAAGGCCAGGATCTTAACTCCGCCTGCCAAAGTTGCACCAATGGCATCCTTCCCAAGATCCAAGCCGGATCTACGCAGAGATCACCGCCGATGGCGCGCTCCACTCTCTCAAAGAGAGCGCCAGGCGACGCCAACGCCGACGCTGCGGAGTTCGCCAAGGCCCCGAATCACGACGGTGTCCGCTACAAAGTGGATCTGAAGTCCGTGAGAGGTCAAGAACTCATCAACAGTGCACGGCAACTCCTCCAAGCCGCCAACAAATGATTGGGTCCGCCAAATGGAACCGATCAACACTTGAAGAACGATCTAGAGGCTCGCGGCATTATTACGCACACACACGCTCTAGTTCAGAGGCCCGATGTAGAAGAAGGGAGAAGTGGACAAGAAGCCAAAATGCGCCAAGTTTGAGTCCGAACCGGAACAACGGGCCGAAACGCTACCAAGAATCGACCACCTCAAACTAATTCGCTAAGGCTCGCCGCCACGGGTGACTTGATTCAAAAGAAGATCACACCTCCTACGATCTCATCCAAATCTCCATCTAGCTCAGGCTCGCCTGGCCAATCCCGCTATGCATCCCGTGAGTAAGAAAACGGTGTTAGAGCCGCCCGCTGTAACGCATGATCGAGGTAAAATTTTGATCAAGGATTGTTTGGGCCCGCTAAGAGGCCCCACCAACTCACGTGATGGGGGTCCTACCCTCTCCGCCATGATAAGAAGATTCCTCGCCGCTCACCGAATTCGGATCGGGTTCGAGATCCCGCCGAACTTCGGCCGAAAGGCTAACGCTGAGACGAAAGTGACTCTTAGAACCTCTAATAATGTGGCTTATCCTAAGGAGACGCCCCGACCACGATGACATTATACCTCGAAGTCGCACCAACACACGGGCTGTTCGCATTCATGCCAATGAGTGGTACTATCGCGGCCGGGGTACGAAAATCTCAAATAGAAGTTCCTCAATTGACACGCATTGTCCGTGGTTCAAATTAATCGTATGTGTTGTCGAATGTAACCGCACTGCCGCCCAAGAAGGTCTGTCTTTGATAGGCCTGGCAACAAAATGCCAAAACCCAAGTCAAGATGCTTCGCGAAGAAGATCGGAGTCTCAAGGCGCATGAATTGTCAAGGGTAACCACCAATATGACCAAAGCAGAGGGTTGGGTTATGTATCTTCTTCGTAAGATCTAATGTTGCCGGTTCATTGATCACCGCGTCCCACGAGGAGACGACATTCATTGGATTCTCCACTTGGGACTCGATGTTAGCATCGGCGAAATTTTCAAGGGTTAATGTCCATGGTAAGGGCCGACCCCACCACTATTGAGGATGATGAAGATATGCCAACATGGGAAGACCCATGGATCCATCAACTCAAAGAGCAGCTTGGGGATAGATTCAACAAAGAGAACCCCCACTAAGGACGAGGTAGTCCAGTTAATATGGGTGACTAAGAGCATCCTAAGCTCATAAACATCAGCAATACTCTTTCCTCTAAGAGAAGGAAGAGTTGATCCTAATCAGGAGTATATCGATGTATTCACCGAGTTTAGGACATGCCAGACTCGACCCTAATGTGGCGACACATCGCCAACATCAAGGTGGATGTCAAACCTGCCAAGCAACCGAAGACGGTTTCGCCCACAAATCTTGCAGCAATCGCTGACGGTGAAGAAACTCATAGAATCGGATTCATCAAGGAAATTCAACACCGGATTGGGTGGCTAATATAGTCCCGGCCACGAAGAAGAATGGTTCGATTAGGACTGCGGTCGACTACGAGACCGAACGCCGACAGTTCGAAGATGACTTCTCTTCCCATCAATGTCATAGTCCATAATACGCGGTGGATTTGAAAGAATGTCATTCATGGACGGTTTCTCGGTTACAATCGATCAAGATGCACCCCGATGATGCCAAACACACGATCGTAACTTCACCGTATATATCGCTACACTCGTCATGCCGCTCGCCTAAAAATGCCGCGGCCACATATCGCCGAGCAATGACTAAAATTTTCCGTGATCATCTCCAAAACTCGTATCGCTACGCCGACTTGGTCGTGGAAAAGCCGCGGACAAAGGAGATCACATCAAAGATCTTAGAACGGTATTCGAGCTCATGCGAACCCATCGCCTAAAGATGAATCTTGCCAAATCCTTCCTTGGGATGTCCAAGGCAGTTCCTTGGCTTGCCACCAACAAAGGAATCCATGTCGATCCCGACAAAGTAAAGGCGATTCAAGAGTTGCAACCTCCGAAATCCGAGAGAACTCGGGGTTACAAGGGCGACACATGACATCCGACGGTTCATATCGAACCTATCCGGGAAGTGCCAACCATTTTCTAAGTTGAACAAGAAGGGCGATCATTCATTTGGGATGACGCTAAAAAGGCATTTGAAGAGATTAAGTGATTCTCTAAACCTCCCGCTCTTGTCGCACCGCTAGCCGAAAACCGCTCTTGATTTACATCAAAGCGCATCGCCATTCGCTGAGCCTTTACTTGCGCAAGACGATGACAGCGTCACGAACAAAGGTATTATCCGGAGCCGACATTAGTCGGTGCGAAGTCTCGATATCCAATGGTTGAGAAGGCCTTGCATTAGTGTTCGCAATTTAAAATGCGCACTATTTGGCCTGACAAACGATTTATGTTATCTCCCAACAGAACTGATCCGAATATTTATGACCCACCGCCTCAATGAGTTGGCGCTGGCAAATGGGCTTTGCTCTTGTCCCAATATGACTTGCACTTCAAACAAAAAGTCGGTCAAAGGACAAGCGATTTATGCATCTCTTAGTCGCCAACCCACAACGGACGCAGCTTGAGCTATACGATGATCTTCCTGACGAAGTCCACGGTCAACACTACATCGCACCAACAAATATGGCGATCGTATTTTGACGAGCTTCGAGCTACTAATGCAAGTGCCCCCGATGTTCTAAGATCTCCGCCAGATCGGGTCGCCTTAGTTTCCGGAATCATGTCATGCCCCGCGCTTATTCACTCACCAACCGGTTCCAATAACGCAGTCAATATAACGCTACTTATCGGGCTTAGTTTCACCAAGGAGCCGGGTAATATCTCAAGCATACGGCGACTCACAACCGATAGTCGCGATCCGCGAGACTACGGTCGTAAATCTAGATCTAATTCCTTATCATCGTAGCAATCGAAATGGCAAACTCGCTCAAGAGTTCTTCATCGAATATATCCCGCTCCCAAACGCTTTACGCTGATGCACCGGGCGGGCGCGTATCGTCTAGCACAACCTTCCGGTGACCGAAACAGTTACGGCCGACTCATCAACTTTTGTACCAATATGCGCGAGGTACAAGAAGATAAAGGGTAGTTACCAAAGAGGTACACGCAACCCAAACCAAATTGGAGCCCCAGATTGGCTTCCTATCATCGACACGCCTTACGGTATTTTGCCGTAAGACGGAAGGAGAGAGAGTCAATCCGCTAAGAGCTCCAAGATTCTTCTACGCATACGTAGACCCGTGATATTATATCGCCGGGTACGATGGCCTTTACCTCGATGCCTCTCAAACAAAGAGGTAGAAGAGGTCCTTCAAGCACACGGAGAATGTATGACACCACCGGGTCCCAAGCTCTACGATCAATCAGAGAATGGGCTACTTTTGGCCAACAATGATTAATGACGAGCGAAAGCACGCCGGAAATGCCACGCTGTCAAATTCACGCCAATTATATGCATCAACCTCCGCAGCATGCATCCTTCGCCACATCCCGCCATTCGAGACATGGGGAATGGACGCTGTAGGTCCCATTTTTCCTCCGGGCTAAAGGGGATCGGTTTATTCTAGCGATCACCGACATTCCAAGTGGGCGTATAACCCGCTAAAAGAAGTCAAGGCGAATACCGCCATCAATTTATCAAACACCATGTTATCTATCGACACGGTGTTCCAAGACGATCGTGCATGACAACGGTCCCCAATTCACAATTCCTTCATCGTTCTCATGAGAAATTTCAAATAAGACGCTCGCCGACAATGTTCTATAATCCAAATGCAAATGGATTAGCCGAGGCATTCAACAAGACGATTATCAAAATTTA
>WHSE01000457.1:0-15091 GCA_012295165.1 Asparagus setaceus | reverse complement strand
CTCCGATGATAATCCAAATCCGGATCCACCGGTTAGCTCGGCTACCATTGCATCCCTATCAAAACTTACACTTTTACCTCGACTTGAGCTCAGAAGAAGTTGGTAGGCTGGCGTGTAGCTAGACCTTGTTTAGTGCATACTCATCATATAAGGTTTGAAAATAATTTCTAATAGTATTATCTTTGAGAAATAGCGGTAATAGTGGATCCATCATCTAAATCAATAATCGATTACCATATAATGATTGTAATAATGTCGGATGTCGGGTTCATGTCGAGCGAAATTAAATATGGATAGCGAAATCGGGGATATGTCGGAGGACATGAAAAAATATCGGTTATCGGGATGGTGTGCATATGTAATATAAATATCATAAATGAAATCTAAACATACTTAATATTCTATTGTCTAAACATATAAAAATAAATAACTTATGATGTTTAGGTTTGATGTTGAAAAAGAGGTGAAAAAGAGGGCGATCGGCGGTTAAGGAGAGAAGAATATGATGTCGAAGGAACCTTCGGAGAAGATCGATGAAATCTTGAAGGAGAGAGAAGAGGGCGGCGGAAATGACTGGTCTTTTTCCATTTCCTAATCTGTTTTGTCTTTGGAAGCAAGATTAAGGCAATCAGGAATTTAAACCCAAACCTTGATTAGATAAACATAACAAAAAAAGCCAATTTTTCAAATTGAAAAATCGGCCGACATAGCCAACATGTCCCCCGATATATTCGCCCGACATATCCGACCCATATCGACATATATCCATGAAAAGCATAATCGCATTGAAAAGCTCCATATCGTGTTGGTTGGCCCATAATCCGATATGTCAGCCGACATGTCCGACATGACGGCCGACATTTAAAACACTGCTATTTATAACAGGTAATGGATTTTGTTTTGTTTAAGTCCCCAAACTGAATGCAGGATGAGAGGATGAGCTAGTTCTTTTGTTTTTTAACTAGTGTTTTGTTGTTAGTTTATGTTGTGGATCTTAGTTTGGTTAAAAAGCTATATCTTTCTTATTGCAGTACTATATATTTAATGCTTTATTTTACGCCGCTTATTTACCTAGCCTCTTTCTTTTCCAAGTCTTTTGCTTTGACAAGTCATAAACTAATTTGCAAATTGCTACATTATACTTGTTTGTAGACGACTTCATGTCGTAGTCTGTAGTGAAGAGAGAGGTAAAGAGAGGGGGTTATGGGGTTAGTTTCTGGGGCATGATATTTTACTGGCTATCTATGGATGGGAGAACATGAAACATGTATTCGAATTGAGTTTGAACTTTGAAGGGGGCTAATGTCATAGGTTGAAGCAAGAAGGCTGATAGCAGAGACAGCAGAGCCTGAAGAAAGAGATGAATCAATAGGGAGAGAGGCGGGGTACAAGTAAGTTCATGCTACTTGACAGATAAGACAGTAAGTTTACTGCACAATCACCTGATTAAGCAATTAGCTACAGTGTTAAGCCACAGCTAAAATTTGACAAAGTGTCTTGTTCTATGGCTGTGGTGTTTGGCTCTGTGGTATAATGATCCAATTTTGCAGTCCATCAATGCCACATGATCCTCAGGAAGCAGTTTAAAATACTGAACAGCCCATATCTACATCCTTCACAATGTTCCCTTGCAATTTACAAAGCAGTTATGTTAAGTATTAGGTTCTTCTCATCTCGTAGCATTTGAGTTCTATTAGCTGCTCTAGCCAATTGTGGTTAATGGAAAAGGTACTGGTACTGAGCTACATACATGTCCTCAGGCATGTTAGTGCTAGACAAAGCTAGGCAGAGGCAGTACAGCAGTTTTTGTGATAATTTACTGGCTGGAACTTCTAACATTTTGGTGAACGTCTTATATCTGTCTTTGGTGTTGTTGCTTGCAGCGTGTTTGCTTTACTTCTGCCACTTATTCACATTATTTAAGCATTATTTTGCAAGCGAATACCCTTCTCCTATGAGCTGGATAAGTTATTAGAGGCTGTTTAGTCTTCCTTAGTTCCTTCTAAACAAAATGCTGAATCCCTAAATGAGAATTTTCTTCCCTTTTCAATCACCCCTTCCCATCTCCTCTTTCAAAACACCAACTTCTCCTTTTCTTAACAGTACAGTGTCTACACTGTCTAGTCGAGCAGAAATTTTCTATGATTATACCACATTCATGGGTTAATTGCAGACAGATCCCTTTTGGTATCGCTGTTTTGAACTTACTAAACCTCTAGTTTTATTTTTGCAGATAGAGTTGAAAAATTACTCAAGGGTCTATCTAGGGGTGGTGGGGTGATCTTGAGCAGTTAGTTGAAAGAAGATTTCATGAAGATTTGATCAGATTTAGTTTAATTAGAATTTTATGATTTTATTTGATTTTATCCTTTCCTTTGGTTAGGATCTTATCTGATATTATCTTTTTTAGTTAGGATTTTATTTGATGTTATCTCTTCTTTAGTTAGGATTTTATTTATCTTCTTAGTTTTTCTATAAATAAGATTGTATATTTTTTGTAAGAAAGTATACATTTCCATTACCATCTGTAACAAAGTGAATTACAAATTCCTATACACTCAAGGTCTTGACTGTCTCAAGTCTCAACAAAACTCTACATCCTTGATACTATCACAGGACTCAAACTACAATGTAAGAAAAACCCAAAACAAGACAAATACACTTTCGAGTCACTCGGATACATTCATGTACATGCCAAAGATCATTTTGTACAGCCCGACAAAAATAGGATGTATAGCCATTGCCTTACACCAAGTCCTATTCAGGGGTGTCCTTCATCTTAGCGACCTTGGAACATTGGATTTTAACTTCAAATAGAATTTGCGGATAGATATTTTCAATGTGTGGAGTCTTCCTTGAAAGATCGACATATTCCTAGCTCTCCGGACATGATATACACAAGCGGTAGCAGACCTTTTGATACCCACGATAATCTTGCTTCCCTTCGGGTGAGTCCGTCCGGTAGAATCTCCGACCAACTACTGAGGGGTTAGTAACACGCACAAAAGCCATCACAAGCTCCCAAAGATATGCTAACTGCTAAAGAGGATGGTCTGTTTTCCACCATCACACCAGTACACAAGAGTTATCCTCTAACACCCTATATGCTACAATCTGGACTTTGTTGGCGATCTATCATGACATGCCAACCACATAAAAGCGTGTTTAGGGATAGAGAATCTGTTCCACACTACATGAGCCCAATGTACTCTCTCAACATCGCCAAGGAGTACTCGGTAGGTTGCTGAAGGATATGCACATTAGAGCTTCTTGACGAAGCTTCAGAATTCTCTTAAATATCCAGGAGAATTGAGGTTTCGAATCAATATCCCACAGAGAGATCCCTCTAAGATAAAAAAACATGTACCCATTTCACCCATAGGGAATCTTTTTTGAGAATTAGAGACCATAGATTGTTCATAATCAAGCATTTATTAAGAGAGGATAAATGATGTAAACCAAGTCCCCCTCCAGTTTTAGGCTTGCGTACCTTATTCCAGGCTATTAGCTTTGACATGATGCCCGTAAGATCCAGTCTAGAGAAAGTCTCTACATAATTGCTCCACACTATGCACAACTCCCTTAGGAAAGATATTACCCCAATAAGAATGCATACTATAAATGATAGCTTTGATAAGTTTGGAGTCTACGAGAGATATCCAGCGTCCAACATTTTTTTTTGAAAGGATCTTCTCGGTTAAGAGAGAACAATGTGAGGAGGAGGGCCCTTTGGATGAGAGGGAATGCCCAAATACTTGAGGAGAGTCCCTTTAGAATAACCCAACAGTGTAGGATCAAACACCTACTAGTATTGGATACCCCTCCAAAGAATACTTGGCTTTTAGAGATTAGCACAAAGACCGGATACTTGGGAGAAGTGGGAGAGTTTCCTTGCAAGTTGCTCTATGGAGCTAATATCTCCTCTACAAAATAGCATCATGTCATTCATAAAGCACAAGTGAGTGATTTTATTAACCCTACACTTAGGAAAATGGAACTCTCTCGTCTTCCAAGTTTGATAAGGTTCTCTTGAAATATTCCATAACCAAAATAAAGAGGTAGGGGAGATAGGATACCCCTAATGCCTTTGCCTTGGTAGTATTCTGGGTTGACCATTAACCAAGATGGTAGAAGATGCGTGCCACATTCCATGACCCATTTGATGAATTTAAGAGGAAAATTGAGCCCTTTAAGGATATCATTAAGGAAAAGCCAATCGACAAAGTCATAGGCTTTCCTTAAATCAATCTTTAAAGTGCATCTAGGTGAAATGTTTTTCCTCCCATACATGCGGACTAACTCCTGAGCCATTAATACATTATGGACGATACTCCTACCTTAAACAAATGCTCCTTGATTCTCACTAACAAGATAAGGCATTACTTTTTTGAGCCTACTTGTTAACACATTTGAAATGCATTTGTATAGGATATTACAGCAGGCAAGAGGTCTACAATCAGATGCATTATTAGGGCATTGAGACTTGGGGACAAGAGTGATAGAAGTGGAATTTAAGGATTTGAGTAATCTGCCATACCTGAAGATGTCACTCACAACTGAGGTAATATCAGCTCCAACTATGTCCCGTGAATCTTTAAAGAATTTTGATGTGAATCCATCAGGCCCAGGACTTTTCTTGTCATTTATTTGAAACATTGCTGACTTGATTTCAGCTGCAGATATAGGTCTACAGAGTTCAATACACTGCTCTTCATTAACGGTGGCAGGGAAGAGTTGACAGGAGAGGTTGGCATGGTGCTACTACCGAATATTGTGAAAAAAATTAAAATTCTCTGAATATCCTCTCGTTTTGTGAGAAGAACACCACGAGAATTTGAAATGGATAGAATTGAGTTTCTCACTCTTCTTTGCTTGTGAGGCATGAAAAATGGGTGTTGCTATCCCCTCTTTAACCAATTAAGCTTTTTGATAGAAGAACATGTTCTCATGTTTGAGCATAAGAAGAAATTTCTTCATAGCACTTTCATTAGCAATCAACTCAATATTGGTAGGGTCATTTTGGATGTCAATCATTCTTCAAGTCGGCCTTATTTACTGGCGAGAGATGCCTCTAAAGAACTTAGCATTGAAGATTTTAAAGTGAGCTTTGACTATCTTAGGTTTACGTACAACTTTGAACATAGGAGAACCACGAACTTTATGCCCCAAGCAAAGAATAACACCTTTAAATTTGCAATGGTCACTCGAGATTAAAGTATCTAAAACGAGGTCTCATACTGGATGGAGAATGAAAGGAGACCAAAGCAGGGCTATGATCGGATATACCAGGAGGCAAAAACTCAGTATCAGTGGAGGGATACAAGTCAAGCCATTTATCATTGATTAAAACTCTATCCAACTTGCAGAATACCTTCTTATTAGACCAAGTAAAGAAGCACCCTTTAAATTTCATATCTAACAATTTGGTATCACTGATAAAACTTTTTAGTTCAATGAGCTCATTTAAGTTCTGACTTTCACGACTTCTCTCCTCAATATCATAAATGCAGTTAAAGTCACCTAAAACAACCCATGGGACGTGAGTAGAGGAGCTAATGGTTCTCAGGTTAGTCCAGAGACAAGTTCTCAAGTTGCTCGATTATAGCCATATATGAAAGAAGCTAAAAAGAACGGACTTGTCCTTATCTTCAACATGGCAATGAATCAATGGGTAGTGAGAAGGACATGAACATTCAAAGCTGAAGCATCCCATATAACCAAAATTCTACCATGCACATCAACATCAAAATTGTGCACAAAATTCGATTAGGAGCACAATTATTAGCTACATGAAACAAGAGAATGATGGATTTTAGTTTCTATAAGACCAAAAGATGTTATGTACATTTTGGATACTTAACCTCTTTACGTTTATTAGGGTGGTTAAGGCCCCTAATGTTCCAACAACCAAAGGCTCTCATCGAGGTTTAGAAGAGTCTTCGCTTCTCATATTTCTCGCCTAGCACTTGAATTAGTCAAAATAGTAGGGCCTTTTTCTTATTTGAACCAACTCTTTGAGAGAGGAGTCAGCAAGATTATCATCTTGAATTGAAAGAGGAGAAAACATTTCTAGTGATCACGTCGGAGTTGGATTCACAATAGAATTAGTAGGTACCTCAATAGGGTCGGGCATACCGGGGTTTGCTTGTAACTTCTTGCCATTGGCCGATTTCCATAGGGGAGCATTCTTATCTGCGATCGGATTCAACCGATGTCTATAGGAACAATTTTGGGGACCCAAACTTGTTTAGTATTCTTCTTCTTGCACTTATCGGTCTTATGACCAAAGACCTTACAATGAGTACACCTAGGGGAATCCATTCATACTCCACTTTACGAGCAAATTCCTACCTCCGGGACCCTTAATTTTCAAAATGTGGTCAAAATCAGCTTGTATCTCAATGCATCACGGGCAAAGGAAATTCTATCTTTTTAGTAGTAGTAATACTATCGAACACCTGCAGGTTTACCAATAGCAGCGGCAATCTTACTCAAAGCATGCTCATTCCATAGGTGAAGTTTCAAATTGGGAAGTTTGACCCAAATTGGAATAGATGCAACATTTAGGTCTTCAGATTAAGGTCAGCAGACAATGGGACAAGCAAAAGTGGTGTACTATCAAAATACCAAGGACCTTGTTGCATAATTTTGACTCATTGAAGGAAATTTGAAGAGGAATATACAGAATCCATGGCTAGAACCTCGATCGAACCTGCTCCCCCATGCTTAGCAATATAGTTCTTGATGGAGTTATAAGGAGCTTTAAATCCAAGAACATAACCCGGAAACAAATTTCCATTCATCGGCACCATAATCCCATTCGATTCTTCAAATTGGATGTAATTTGCCAAATTTGGGAAATGAAGGAGAGATTCCATCTTTTTGATTCCCAACAACCTGAAGAAGCCCATGAAGACTTAGAAACAGCTGATTTGAAGCTTGACGTTAGGCAAGGCCTCCCCACGGGCGAGGATTGCCCGGACCTAGATGGAGAGGACATAAGTCGGAGCTAGAAGAGGCTGGAAGAAGAAGGAGGCGCCACGACAACAAGAAGGGGCTATCATCGCCGGGGAATTGCCAGAGCTCACTCTTATCAACGTTTCTTGCTTTTATATATTTTTTCATTGGAGGAGGAGAATATTTATGAAAAATGCATGTGAATTGCTAGTATTAGGCATGTGAGGTGCGGTGTGGGCCCATATTTACATCTGTTTCTATTCTTAAATGATGAGTGCAATTTTATTACTTATATTTTTATTTTATTTGATCTAAATAAATCAAGAATCTCCTTCTCGTCGTTCCTCATCATTTGGTATCGAGTAGAAAAGATTGATCTTTTAGTTTGCTTTGTTATTTGATGACGAGTTACTTCAAGGGGAGATTTGATGTAGGACGATTGATTAGAAAGAAGATTTCATGAAGATTTGATTAGATTTAGTTCAATTAGAATTTTATGATTTTATTTGATTTTATCCTTTCCTTTGGTTTGGATCTTATCGATATTATCTTCTTTTAGTTTGCTGTTATTTGATGTTATCTCTTCTTTAGTTAGGATTTTATTTATCTTCTTAGTTTTGATAAATAAGATTGTATTTTTATTGGAGAAAGGAGAATATTTATTTGAAATCGTATGTGAATGTAGCTAAGTATTAGGCATGTGAGTCTTTGGCATGTGAGGCCCATATTTGTCTCTTTCTATTCTTAAATGATGAGTGCAATTTTATTACTTGTATTTTTTTTATTTGATTGATCTAATAATCAAGAATCTCCTTGTCGTGCCCTCATCGGGGGCCTAGAGGGTAGTATATAAGCAGCATTAGTGCACTACAGCGGATCTATCATAATTAACCATCTACTCATAAGCCAAAGCTGCTGAAAAGCATCCGGTTTTGCCACACATTTCCGCACTCAAGTACTCTAACCACATGAAGAACATCAATTGAGAGTACCCATACAAAAGGTAGATTGAGGTTTCACGAGGAAGTGGGCGTGGGCGGAGAGCGAGATCAATATTGGTATGCAAGCTCAGACTTTGCAGTGGGCCAGCAGGGACTTTGGTGTCAGTTCGATAATGGTAGCAATATTGCTCTTGGTCATCTTATTCTTGAGAGTTCCGAAGAGCAAACGAAGCTAGCTATGGCTGAGGCTTAAGCAAGAACAAGCCAACAGGGTGGATATGATTAACCTTGTTCATCTGTATGTATATGTATGTTTTTTTTTTTATTTGTTGGAAGTGTGAAGATTTCCTGGTGGTATGTTTCTTCGAGCCATCATGTTTTCATGCATTTGCTAGGCTAATTGTGCGTTATTGTCTCTTATTTACATCTATAAGAATTATTCCATGAGGTATTGAAGTTCTGTCAATCTACCAGCCAAAGTCACAAGCCATAGTCAGCTCTGTCAATCTGTAATTATATGTAAGGTTTTTTCTTTATGTTTTTCTTTTTCTTTTTCGCTCTCTATTTGTTGGAAGTGTGACATTTACCCAAATTATGTGACCATTGCCAAGTGGTTCGATATTCTTGCAGCTAGAGTGATGAAGCAGGCTGAGGACAAGGAGGCGATACAGAGGATGTTGGATGCACCAGGACGTGCCTGTCGGATATAATAGTGCCACATCAGGAGCATATCTTACGAATGATACTGAGCGATTCAACAAGGGATCGTCCATTTAGACAATTTTCCAAATAATTCTCTAGGTACTGAGTATATACAAGTTCCAATACCTCTCCCACCTGAAGTATGTAAGCCAACTAGTTTAATGAGGAAGAGTAATGTCTTCAAAACTAGTTACAAGTTCATGACCCTAAACATTATGAAAATTAGTTCCAATGTACCACCCTGCATTGTGTAGTATTATTTAGCCTATAGAATAGAGGGTGCACAGATCGTGACTGATTTAGCCTGGTTTTAGCTTGTTTAGCGCATGAAATTTATAATTGTGACGTCATGATGTAATCATTTGCTCAACATATATCTCATAACGTTATGCTCCTAAACTCGAAGACTACTGCTAGCTGCTTTCCTTGTTTTTTTTTTTTGATGAACTCTGGACTGATGCATATAGATCTGCGACAATATACTTCATCATTATAATTTATGAAAATTATTGTTAGTGAGATGTTCATAGCTCCTATTGGTAATGTAAACTCTGCAGGGCGTTCTACATATTATGCTAGAAAAAACTTCTGTGATGTCTTAAATTGTTGTCTCTTCAAATTTTTCATGATCTAGCTTATGAAAACCGAATATTCAGCTTCAACTCTGGCTGGCTTCATCACATTTTACTGAGGACGGGATCCTGTTCTTTGTTCTGAGTGAGAGGCTGAAGCAATTACTGAATACTGATTGCCTAACATGCTTCGTTCGTATTTCACATCATCGTTGCTTATTTGTATAGTACTTCAGTCTCATTATCTTACATTTTTACTATATTTAGATTCATCAGTTAGTGGAGTTGATCTCATAGGGGACTGTTTGGTTTGCTGCAGATATGAAAACTGTGGCAAATTGTGCATGCAGTATTTTCACTTCTAAACAATTCAATAGGGAATCACTCTATTTGAAATACAATTGCAATTATATCTGTAGCATATTAGCCCTAATATCATCACTAGTTACCAAACTTGTACCTTGAAACACGAGTATCACCTTCAAAAGTTCATGTGATCCCTTGCAAAAAGTTGTCCAACAGCTAAAAGCAAGCTACATAATCATCATATGATGGAGTAGTTAAGCTGTCTCCAATAGCTTTCAATTCATTATGCTTCTCACATGGACCCAATTCCGCTGAAGGAATCTAAGAACCTTTGCATGTTATCATTTTAGGTTGCACAATATTAATCATACAACTTTGTTTAGTGAATATTAAAGTTCAGGGTGAGAAAAATGGGCGAAATTTTCTCAGCCGCCATTTACTCTTTTTTATCTGATCGTGGATGACATTTGCAAGATTGGATCTCATCTCCACCTGCTGATTAACGAGAATGATTCTTCATTTTATTAGAGGCTAGTAATCCATAGAAATCTGCCTAATCCCTTAGCCGAAAGGAGAGTCTCTTGAGAGAATAATTCAAAGGGATTTTGGTCCCAAAGCCCATCATATCTTGTCACTTTAAGTCTTCATTTTAATAATTTTGATTTGTTTTCATCTTTGATTATCTTCTTCTTAGTACTCTAATCACGCATGTAGATAGGGCCCTTTGACGCTTGGGTCTAGGGTTAATGGTAGAATATTACATTACCTCATCATGCTCTTTATATAAGAAGTTAGGCTGTATAGGAGCTCTATAGAGTATTGGGTCTTAGCTTGAATTGATATCATCTTTCTGAAAGTTCATGTTAATTATATTCTTGAGGTTGATTCTAGTTCAGAGAAGATTAGTCCATTTAAAAATTTTATAATGAAACAGAGAGAAAATCTCCACTTAATGTGAATTAAAATAAATTAAAATGTGTAGGGATCCTAGAATCATCCCTATAGAAATGAGATGATCTACTCCATAAATAGAAGAATTTAAGTCGAAACTAACCTCTAACTACTGTGGATGATATAGATCATCTCTTTTTATAGGGTGTTTTGATAAAACTATTACTCGAATGCTATTTGGCAACGGTGGCAAAGTGTGGAGTTAAGAAGAGCCAATATTCATCTTAACTTGTCAAATATAATTAGCAGTATCGACAAAAAGTAAAGTACGTTAGTCATCGTAATTTGTCAAACATTGAAGTTGTGAAAATGTTAATTAAGATTCATAAAAATTGTTAAATATGAATAATCCGTCTAGACGGTTTGAAAAAGATAATGCATCCTTTAAACTGTTTGAGAAATAACATCTTTACTGATAGAAAAGATGATTAAATTCGCCTCTTCCTTCTCAAATACTAAAATATTTCAAACATCTATGAATCTTGTGCAACAAGTGACAAAATTACTCAAAATTACCGGAAATAAGTTATTACTTCAACTTTTTAAAACTTTCATACTAATTATGACCGTTCAAAGATTTGAAAGTAGCAGATACAATTTAAATAATAATCCTATAAAATACTCCTTGAAAGAAAAGCTATTAGTGTATACTAGTTTTATGCGATCATGATGGTTAAGTATTATTATTATTTGGGGTTTTATTTCTAGCCTTTGTTTACTTAACTTTACCTCCAAACCCAATCACTATTGCTTGTATCCTTTAACCCAATTATCTTTTGTATTTGCCTTTAAACCCAACTTCTAAAATACCATACTTGCATATGTGCACCCTCTAATATTTTCTTTAAATAACAACTATACCCTTTCATATATCTATTAAGTGGGCCCCTAAAAATTAAACTTAAGAAAATGAGGAGAGGAAGAGGAGCCCGTTCCTGTCTCTCTCTCTCATCCGATCCCCTCTCTATCTCTCTCTCTCTCTCTCCCTTTCTCTCTCTCTCTCTCACCATTTCTCAATTAACTCCCTCTCATTCATCTTCCACTCTTAAAACCCAACAATTAATTCTCACCCACTTTATCAATCCATCAATTAATTCTCAACTTCATTAATGTGTAGGGTGTGATTTTGGTGGATATTCATCACTTTCTTAGCAATTGAATGTATAATTTTGCATTTTACTCAACTACTAAGTTTATAGCATTAATTTCTCACTTTATTCGGTGACAATTATTTCACATTATTATTCATTATTCATAAGAATTAGTTAAATTTGTTATATTTGATGAAATGTTAGTTAACTTTGATTTTAGTCAACCACTCATCAATTTCACATAATTTCACATAATTTCACATTATTATTTCACATTAATTTCTCATTATTATTCATGAATTCATAAAAATTAGTTAAATTTGTTATATTTGATGAAATTTTAGTTAAACTTGATTTTAGTCAACTCTTGATTAATTTCTCGTTCATGTTATTATTTCACATAAATTATTTCACATTAATTTCTCATTATTATTCATGAATTCATAAAAATTAGTTAAATTTGTTATTTTGATGAAATTTTAGTTAATTTTGATTTTAGTCAACCACTCATTAATTTCACATAATTTCACGTTATTATTTTACATTAATTATTTCATTAATTATTTCACATTAATTTCTCATTTTATTCATGAAAATTATTTCTCAACCACTCATTTTATAGTTAGTTAAATTTCCGTTATTATTTTACATTAATTATTTCACACTTTGATTATCACTTCTGAGTTATCAGCTACACGGTTTATCGCTCACTTTCTGATTATCATTACACTTCATGGGTTATCATTACACTTTCGGTTATCCACTTTATTTTCATGCATCTTTACGCCTGAGTTATCACTATACACTTTCAGTTATCATGCTACACTTTCATTGCATCACGCTATATTTTGGTTATCCGCTTCACACTTATAGGTTATCGCTATACTTCGAGGTTATCCGCTACACTACAGGTTATCATGCTACACTTCGAGTTATCATGCTACACTTTCATGTTATCATGCTACACTTTCAATTCTGATCTATCACGCTACACTTCAGGTTATCACGCCACTTCCGAATATCCGCTATACTTAGATTTTCACGCTATACTTTTAGACTATCACTATTATCCATTCTCATATATCCCTTTATACTTTTGATTATCCGCTATACTCATATTATCACGCTCATTCTTTTGAATATCATGCTATCGGAATATCACGCTATACTTTCGATTATCACGCTATACTTTGGACTATCACGATATACTTTCATAATATCATTCCGGATTATCGCTATACTTTCATATTATCGGCTTTGTACTTCAGAATATCCTTATACTTTCATGTTATCTTTACTTCTGAATTCTTCATACTATTATTCAGCTGAGAATATCCGCTATATTTTCATATTAACGCTGCTATCTTTCCTCATGATATACTTTCATATTATCCGCTATACTTTGAATATCCCACTATACTTTCATATTATCCGCTATATTTATATCCATACTTTCTTTCTATATCTTTTGATATCACTATACTTTTAGATTATTCAGCTATACTTTCATATTATCCGCTATATTTTCATATTAACACGCTATACTTTCATATTACCACGCTTTCATATTATCCCACTATACTTTCTTCATATTACTTTTACTTGATTTCTATACTAATTATGAGAGAATTAAAAGAGTCTCAAGTCAATTTCCATAAATTCAATTGGATCTCGCACAAAGGAAACCAAAATTAAAACATAAAACTACGCATACATCAAATAACCATTAACCATACATGAATAATATGCACAGATACAACACAACTTTCAAGTATACATTCATCCAATAACCATTAACCATACATAAACAATATGCACATAAGCCATGTAACCAAAAGCCCCAAACTAATACTCATAGCCACAACCACAACAAATGCACGCAACAATATTGTAGGAAACTTTCGCCTTAGACATCAAGCCTCAAGCGATAGAGTCACCCACATCCATCCATACGATCAATTGAGCTATTCACAAGGCCTTTTCATATCTTCTTTCATTACAATAAACATGGCATAAGTCCATTTCACAGATATCTAGAAAATGGCCAAGAACATTAATTTTGAACTCAAATCACCAAAGATTTTATTTCTCTAAGAGTTTAATAGGAAAATAAATCTTAAATTTAAATCAATTTACTATAAAATCAATTGGATATCTCCGACAAGCATGAAAACCATTGACAATATTCAGTTCTAATCGGTTAATATTCAAGTTTACAACCTCATAAGAGGAGTGCATGCAAGATGGCAACAAAGTGCCAATATCAACAATTTCGCCAGCTAACTATTCTTTGTTAGCAATCATGTTCACAAGAACATTCTTATAATTTGATCGTCATATAGTGAATTTGACCAAAAATTTTCTCCTTCTCGTCCTTTTGATTTTTGTTCACATTCCCGAACCGGCAATATTCTTAACTCACTACTAAAATTTTATTGCAGCTTGTGCCAATGAATTTTGTTTCCCTTTTCTTGCACCAGTGTTCCATTTTCTCCTTTTCTTCTTTGTGACAATTTTCATAATAAATGATAGCATTGTTGTGTAATCGAACTAACATGTATGATTTGATTACATTATCTCAATTTCAAATTGCTTTTTTAATGAAACTTCTACAGTAACAAAAATAAAATGTCTTTATCTCTTACAAAATCACGAAAACAAAAGGTTATCATGTAGCAGCTATGAATAAAAGTTCAAGTTTTAGCTTTGGATTATTATAAATAAGGTTAGTTCTAAGCGCCTATGTCCTAAGTCAAGAAAGCTAAACAAAGATTAACAGAGTTTTAAGGTAGTTTAAAAATTGCACTAATTCTTCCATTCCAGTTTAAAAAATTGCACTAATTCTTCCATTCCATAGCAACTATGCTAGCCATAATGTTAACAACAACAACAACAATAATAATAATGATCCGTGAATCGAATCACCAAATTTGTCTCTCAAGGGAATCAAAACCCAAGCCAAAAATAATTTCAGCGAGTAGAGAGGAACATGAGCAAGAGGTAAACTAAAAGCACCGGCAAGCGTGCCTACTTCAGGGTAGGACATAGAATTCAACAAGTCTTCATTCGACAAAAAAGATTTCTATTAATTTTTCTTTGTTATCATGACATTTTGCAATTGACAGTGCTGGGGAGATTAAATAGGAAATGAATGAGTAAAAAGAGGAGAAGAAAATATTTACATGGGAATTAATTAGGCCCCATATGAGGGTGGGGTTTCACCATCGCCGTCCTCTTAACGGGCGGGAAAACCTGCTGCAGCACTCCGGGAGGGGCGAGGCGAGGTGAGCAAATGTCCTCTCCTTTGGACGCTTTGACCACTAAACTCATTTGAAATCTCGCCTCCCCTTCATAGATCGTCCAACATAATAACCAAAGTCTAGCTCTTTCAGCATGCACCATTACTGGCCAGGGGCGGTCATGGATGGGTGGAGGAGGGGGGCTTGTCAAAGAAGAGGAGACAAAGCTAGGGTTAGGGTTTTGATTTGAGGAAGAGAAGACAGGGTTAGGGTTTGTTAAGATCGGAGATGGGAATTAGGGTTTTGATTTGAGGAAGAGAAGACAGGTTAGG